>JAJOOR010012822.1:0-16075 GCA_036250505.1 Solanum acaule
ATAACCACTTATTTGCCTTTATTCATCAATGTTCTTGAACGATCTTATAAAGATGAATCAGGTAATATAATTAAATCCATTTATCCTCCACAAGCTCCGTTTATTTTACCTAATAATACAGACATTTCTTTTACTGCTTTCCAAAAATTTATTGATAATGAGGTTGCCGCAGTAAGTATAAATGAAATCAATCGCCTTATTTCTCAAAATAATTATTTGGGTCTTTATGTTAAAGTCATTGGTGAACATATTTGTTCTCTTGATAAAAAATTAGATAATTTAACTAGTCTGATTGTTCAAATTGATGATAAGTTGAAATCAGCGAAACAAGTTTCTGAACAGGCTTCTACGTCAAAACAACCTGATGTCCCTATTCAAAGACCTCCTGAGATTCAGGACTTCATGATCTTGAAAACCTTCTGGATAAAAAGTTTTCTGAATTTGGTGCAAGTGCGAAACCTATAAGCCTCGCTGAAGATTTTGCAGATGAGATGGAAGCCACTTTTGACTTTAAGACACAAGTGGAAATGAAAGTTAATAAACTTCATGGATATCCAAAGAAAAATAGTGGTAATACTACATATGCTAGAAAACCTAGTATGCAAACTTACTATTATCCCAGGCCAACTCCTCAAGATGTTTTAATAGAGGAAAGAGATTGGAATCAAACTAACACTTCTTATAGTGGAAGTGAGATTTATGAATGGAATCTTGATGGATTAACTAATAGGCAATTAACGATTATGGTTCATAGAATCATAGAATGCTTATGTATGCTACTATCTATAAAGTGTTAATAACACTGATAGGACTATTTGCAAGATGATCATTGCAGGATTTACTGGTCAACTAAGAGGCTGGTGGGACAATTATATGAGTGTTGATGCGAAAGCAGCAGTTATAAATGCTAAAGCTGCAACTGAAGGAGTTGATAACTTAGGATTTGCTATAGTAAAAAATAGAGAAGACGCGGTTTATACCTTAGTCTTAACCATCCTAGAACATTTTAGTGGTAGATTTACCAATCAATATGAAACGATTAGATCTTTATTAAATGGTCTTCGATGTAGACATTTAGGTGAGTTTAGATGGTATAAAGATACTTATTTAAGTCGAGTGATGGAACTTCCAGAAAATGATATGGAATTCTGGAAAGCAAAATTTATAGATGGTTTACCTCCCTTATTTGCAGAGAGAGTGAAAAAGACTCTGAGAGATCCACAAGGAATTATTCCCTATAGTAATTATACTTATGGAAAGCTTATTGGAGCTTGTACTCAAGAAGGCATAAATTTGTGCAATGAGTTAAAACTCTCGAGACAGCTTAAGATGGACAAGCTTAGAGAAAAATCTGAATTGAGAGATTTATGTACTCAGTTTGGGTTACCAGATACATCTAAAGGTACCAATCGTGAAACTTCTAAATCTGAACCTCATAGATCTCTTCGTAAGAAAAGGAGATCTAGGAGAAGGACTAGAGAAGAAAGAGAAGAGCGTAGGGCTCATCGTAAATCTAATAGATTTACCAAAAATAGGTCCAAGAGAGATCTTGATAAGATCAAATGTTACAAATGTGAAAAATTTGGGCATATAGCTCCAACTTGTAGGCTTGAAAAGCTTAAGACTCTAGAACTGGATGAAGATATTCAAGAAAAGATTTATAGTTTTTTATATACTTCTGGTTCTGAATCAGATTATGATGATTCTAAAGCAAGTTATGCAACAGAGGATGATCAACCTGAGTCTTCTAGCAAGATTCAACAAGATTCAAATGATGCTTGCAAATGTCATGGTGATATTTGTCATTGTGAACATGACGAATTCTACAAGCTACAATCTTAATTCGAGGATATGAACATGTTTACTATTACTGTAGACAATGTTATAGAACTTTTGAAAGAAGTTACTGATAATATGCTTCGTGAAAAAATAATTCAATTAGCAGCTGGTAAAACTAGTTCATCACCTAGTATTTCTAATGATAAAAAGGTTAAAGAAGATTTTTAATTATTCTGCTCCTTATTCTTTGTCTGAAGTTCATAATAGACTTTCATCTAAACAAATTATGGTAGTCCGTGATACTTCTTTTGATGATTTAAAAGGAGAAATTGAACATTTGAAGGAGGAAATTAAATTTCTTAAACAAAATCATATTATTTGTGATCACCGTCTTATTCAGATTGAGTCTGCTAATAGCAAAGGAAAAAATACGGTTGATGAATCTATTGGTGAAGAAAATACTCTTCCTGAACCTCTGAATATTGATCCTAAACAAAATATGTTTTTAGAAATGATGCAAATTGTTACAGCTCATAAATGGTATGTTAAATGTACTATATTAATTGATAATACTTTTTTCTATAACTAACATAGCTATGATTGATAGTGGCGCTGATGTGAGCTGCATTCAAGAAGGTCTAGTACCTACTAAATATTTTGAAAAAATAACTCATATGGTAAAATCTGCATCTGGTCATGCTTTAGATGTAAAGTATAAATTATCTAATACTCGTATTTGCCAGAATAAAGTTTGTATTCCGCACTTCTTTTTCTTGGTAAAAAATCAGTTATACCCTCCTATTATTCTAGGAACTCCGTTTATAAATGCAATCTATCCTTTTACCAATATAAATGCTAAAGGATTTTCTGCTACTTATAAAAATCAAGATATTAGTTATACTTTTATCACTGAGCCTGTTTCTCGAGATATTAATGCTTTGATTGAAATGAAACAAAAGCATGTTGATTATTTACAACTTGAGATATTTAGTATGAATATTTTCGATACTTTAAAATCTACTAAAGTACAGGAAAAGATTAAGCTAATTTCTGAACAAATGGCCATTGATATTTGTGCTGATCATCCTAGTGCTTTTTGGAATCGAAAAAAGCATATTGTGACTCTTCCATATGAAAATGATTTTTCTGAGGAAAATATTCCTACCAAATCTCGTCCCTGTCAGATGAATACCGAATTGGTCGAATTCTGCAAAAAAGAAATTGACAATTTATTACAAAAGGGTTTGATAAAACCTTCCAAGTCACCTTGGTCATGTACTGCATTTTATGTTAATAACGCAGCAGAAAAAGAACGTGGTGTTCCCAGGTTAGTTATAAATTATAAATCTTTAAATAAATATTTAAAATGGATTAGGTATCCTATTCCAAACAAAAGTGATCTATTAACAAGATTATATGATGCTAATATCTTTTCGAAATTTGATTTAAAATCTGGATATTGGCAAATCCAATTATTTAAAGACCATTCTTATAGACCATTCTTATAGAACGGCATTTAATGTTCCATTTGGTCAATACGAATGGAATGTAATGCCTTTTGGGTTAAAAAATGCTCCCTCAGAATTTCAAAAGATAATGAATGATATTTTCAATCCTTATTTGGATTTCATCATAGTTTATATCGATGATATTGGTGTATTCAAAGACTCTTGAAATGCATATTAAGCATTTAGACATTTTTAAGAAAATAGTTATTCAAAATGGTTTGGTGATTTCTAAACCTAAAATGAGTCTTTTTCAAACAGAAGTTAGATTTTTAGGCCATTTGATTTGTCAAGGGAAGATAGCCCCTATACAACGATCTATTGAATTTTCATCAAAATTTCCTGATATTATTACAGACAGGACGCAGTTACAACGGTTTTTGGGAAGTTTAAATTATATTTCCCCATTTTATAAGAATTTATCTCGCAATTTAACCCCCTTATATGACAGGCTAAAAAATGATCATAAGAAACCTTGGACTAATAGTCTCACTAATTTAGTTAAAACTATTAAAGAAAGGGTTAAATTATTGCCTTGCTTAACTCTTGCTAATCCATCTTGTCCAAAGATTGTTGAGACTGATGTGTCCAATATTGGGTATGGTGGAATATTAAAAAAAATTAATCCGAATGATAAGAATGAATATCTGATTCGTTTTCATTCAGGTAAATGGAACGATGCTCAAAAAAAATATGCAACGGTAGCTCATGAAATGTTAACTATCGTAAAATGCGTATTGAAATTTCAAGATGACTTATATAATAAAAAATTCTTGATAAAAACTGATGCTCAATCAGTTAAATATATGTTTGATAAAGATTTTAAACATGATGCGTCTAAATTAATATTTGCTAGGTGACAGACACAATTAGCCCCTATTGATTTCAAAATTCATTATAAAAAGGGAAGTGATAATTCCCTCCTAGACGTCTTATCTAGTTAATATCTTTCTTCCTAAACAATGGGTTTTCTTGACTTCTTTCCTGATAAAGATTTGATTACGATTTTGAAGGCAGTTCCTCTTAATAGAGATTTACAGGAATATATTTTATGGAAAGTTATACACGGAATGGTGATGGATATCGTCGCTGATTACATGATTGAACAACAGCTTTATGAAAACTTTTATTGTTATGAAATTTATGACCTTTTAGATGATTAAAACTAAATGCTATGTTTGCGGTATGGATCCTCCTTGGGTAACCAAGGTTAGAGGAAGGGGCAGTTATACTCGTGGAAGGGGAAGATCATCCTCCTCAAAAACATCCGGATCTTCATACGGATCCTCGTCCAGCTCTCCAATTATACAAAGGGGAGGAATGAGTTTAGTTAAACTAACAAGCTCTTCAAAAGAAGCTACTTCTTCGATACATCTGGATGATATTCGAGAAAATAATCCATTACACGCTCAACTGCAAGCATATTTATCTCAAAAGCAAAGTGATACTTTTGCATTGGTGGCAAAAGAGTAGATTGATGATATAAGATCCTATGAAAGATCTTACAATAATAATAATAACAATAATAATAATAACAATAATAATAATAAGTTAAAAGTTTTCCTTTTATTCATGTTATAAATATAAACAAGGAGTATTTGTAACAACAACAACAACAACATACCCAGTGAAATCCCACTAGGTGGGGTCTGGGAAGGGTAGAGTGTACACAAACCTTACCACTAAAAGTAGTTTAAATATTTTTTATACAAAAAATGATAATTACCCAAAAAATAGAGTCCTTCATACAATTTACCTTTTATTCAGTTTTAAATTTTAAATTGTTGAATTTTATGGTGTTGACTTGTGGCACTTTTTACTTCACCTATTATGTATAGATAGATGATAAGTAATTTTATTAATATGCATTCAAAATATAACATCACTCTTGTCAGTGGAGATATTAGAGTGAATAAAATATCTATATAAATTATTATTCTTTTCAATTGTGTCAAGATTTATTAATAGTGAAATTCAAGATAATTGTGAAGTTTGACATGAAGAAAGTTATTTGTTTTCATGTCGGAATACTTCTTATCAAATCATTCCACAAGACAGTCAATATAATTGTCATACAAGTGAAAGTATTTTTCGGTGCTTGGTTGTTGCTATTAAAAATTCAAATAAGCAATTTGTCTAAACCGACAAAATCACAAATTGAGTGATTGTCAAAATATATTTGGATGAGATCTTAAACATATCCAGAAAATATGTGGTCTTCCTTTGAAAGGAGATATTCCAACAACATTATATGAAAGACAAGCTGCATGTGCTCAACTAAGAGGAGGACACATCAAAGGAGACTAACCAAAATATATTTCATCAAAGTTCTTTTTCTTACTCATGATCTTCAAAATAAGGATGAAATAAATGCTCAACAATTCGTATTCACGAAGACATTGCAAACATTAACCTTTGAGAAGCTGAGTTACAAGATAGGAATATGTCATCATCAAGATATTAAGTAATGTTTTCATCGGGGGAGTAAATACGCGCTGCACTCTTTTTCCCTTAACCAGGTTTTATCGCACTGGGTTTTTCTGGTAAAGGTTTTTAATGAAACAACAAACAATGCATATTACTGAACTTTTTCTTTCACTAAAATTTATTTTTACATGAAAATCCAAGGGGGATTGTTGTAAAATGGATGTCCACACAATATACTTTGTGCCCAAGTAAACTTTGTGGCCAAGTAAACTTCGTGACTAAGTAACTTTGCGCCCAAGCAAACTTTGTGGCGAAGTAACTTTGTGCCCAAGTTTTATATATATATATATATATATCTCCTCTTGTAATATGAAATGATAAGAAGAAGTAAAGACACAATACTAAAGGAAAGTTACTACTGCTATTACTTTGTGTCGTCTTTCTATCTCTCACTCTTCTTAATTTCAATTCATTATCTTCATTTTATAACACACATGATATTTTTTAAAAATTAAAAATACTCAATTTTTCCTATTGGGGTTATAACTTTATTTCCTTATTTGTTAGGAGACAACTATAGTGTCTTACAATTTAGATGGGTTTATTTGTTTTTTAATGTATGTTGTGCTTCTTTGTAGTTAACAATGAAATTTTAACGGAATAATGATTGTTTAGTATATGTTCAAATATAAAATAATAATTATTTAAAAAGGTGAAAATTTAAGAAGTAATTAGAGAATCTAGTAGCTAAAATCAATTATAGAGATCAAATTTGTTATCAACATAAAGGATTTTAAGGACCGGAATAATAATCTACAAAGGACAAATTTGATCACTAAAAATAGAATATAACAATCGGAATATATGTCGCTCCTAAAGAATCTCTAACAACCAAATCTGATTGTTAACTCTTAACTCCAAGGCTTTTAACAACCAAAAACTTTCAATGGGCTGAGCATTTTTATATTCTTACAAATAATTTACATGTTCAATATCTTTTTATTGATTATGCATTAGCTCATTCCCTCTCTTCCAAATTTTAAAAGTTCTAACTCGATTTCCCAAGAATTTGCACTGACTACCGTCCATTAGACTACTATATCTGGTCTGATTACAACTCCTTAGAAAATGGCATAATAAATAAATACGCCCTTTAACTTGGTCTCATTTCACATTTATGCCCTTCAACTTTGAGTGTGCACAAGTAGACACTTAAATTTGTATAAAATTGAACAAGTAGACAAACGTCCTATGTGGCATCCTACATGGCAATTTTCATCTTATGTGGTGTCCTACGTGTATTATGCCACATAGAACTCATGTGTCTACTTGTTCAACTTTATACAAATATAAATGTTAAATGAGGCCAAGTTAAAGGACATATTTATGTATTATGCCTAAGAAAACCATTGCTTTAGTTTCTTTATGGAGAGAAAAGTGGAAAATGTTATATTGTGGTCATATTATGAAAAGATCTTATTTCCTGAATCTCTCCACACATGTTCATCCTTGGTATCTTCAGATGTTCAATTTTTCCCCTTCGATATTCCAACGGTTATATTGTGGAACTCTCTAAAGAACATGAAGTTGGGGATTATGGTGTTAGAAGATGACCACAATAGAGAACACTAGCTTTCAAGAATCTCTAGGGACCTGATAGAGTTATCAAGTGTACTGAGGGTTATTACTGGAAGCTTGTGTTGTGTAGAACTTGTAAGATCAGTTTCTAATCTATAAATAAACGCATTTAATCTTTGTCGTGGTAACAAACAATGAACATAGTTAGAGTTAACTATGTTGCGTATGATTGAAGTCTATACTAATTAGAGTTAGTTAATATAGTGGGCAATGTAAATGGTATGAGATATAGAGGAGAAATATACTTTTATTCATATACAACCTTCTCTTTAAATAGTGCCAGTACAAACTGATAAAGTACAATACCAACAGAAACCTAGATTACAGGAAACGATTAAAGTCCTAAACAGTAAAAATGACTAACTATGGATATCATCATATGGCTGAACTACATGAAACTAATAACATACTCCTAAACAAAATGGTAACATCTATTATCTGTTAATACGCCCTCACAAGTTGGGGGTAACTAGAACAAGACCCAACTTGTGAAAATGGCACTGAAAAGCCGTGCGGGGAAGAGGCTTGGTGAGGACATCAACAACTTGATCAATAGAGTGAAGGTGACGAACCTCAAGTGCCTTCTGTTGAAATTGCTCACAAACTAAATGAAAGTAAATGGCTATGTGCTTCATCCGACTATGAAAAATAGGATTAGCACAAATGTAGGTGGTGCTAACATTGTCACAAAAAATAGTTGGTGAAGCAGAATATGATAGGTGAAGCTCCTGGAGTAAATTCATTAGCCAATTGACTTCATAATCAGCAGCAGCAACAACTCGGTACTCGGCTTCTATATATGAGCGGGAGACACACTTTTGCTTTTTAAAAGACCAAGAGACTGGTGAGTTCCCAAAGTAGACAACATAACCTGTTGTTGATGTTCAATCGTGTGGATTTCCAGCCCAATTAGAGTCAGAATAAGCAAGTAAACGGTCTGCTGGTTCGCGACATAGTTGAACTCCCAATGTGCTAGTGTTTTTCAAGTAGCGCAACAAATGTTTTATAGCTTTCCAGTGAGACACTTCGGAATTTTGCATAAACTGAGACAACTTGCTCACAACAAACCTGATGTCAGGCTTAGTGAAAGATAGGTAGTGAAGCTTACAATAGCTCTTCTGTAAAGGGAAATTTTCACGCCCCGAGGCTACCCCCAAGATGCGGACACGGGACCTCGGATCACGAGTGACCACAAGCTAACTCTGCTGGCATATCATAAGCATACTTAAAGATTTTCTAAAATAGAAATACTGTGCAGAAGCTTGAAACATGATGTAAACTGAAATGATGGGGAATACCCAATATTGTCTGAATATATAAAAACTGAGAGTTTAACAACAACTGAAAGGTCAAACTCAAACTAAAACTGAATCTAACTATGTCTAAATAAAAACCTCTAACTAACTAGAGATGCTGGGACATGCCCCAGCTAACTCCAGCAAAACTAAAAGACTAAAAATAGAGAGATAACATGTCTATCGTCCTCAAAGAATGAGGACTCACCACTGATACTGCTAAACTGGAGATCAGGAACCAATCCATGCGTGAACTGAAAGCTGAGGACCTGAACCTACATCATGAGAAGATGTAGCGTAGAGTATGCGTCAGTACTTGGAAGGTACTGAGCATGGAGGGCAGGATAAAGTTGAACAATATATACATAACTTAAATGAAGCATAGTGAGAAATGATATAAGATGAACATGATGAATATACTGAACATGAACTAAACTGAATGCAATGACCAAGTACATAACATGCTGAGACTGAATACTGAACTGTAACTGGTAACCTGGTCAATGCACTAAAATCTGACTTTAGGAGCTACTAATAACTGACATAAAACCACGTGAGCTAAACATGGAGTACGATGTATACGCCCCATCAAGTGGACCCAATATACCTTGCCAGTGGTATAAAGACATGACTGGCGTGATCACTAAATCTGATGCCCACAGAGGAGACTTTTAGGGAATTTGAGGGTGACTAACCTTAGTCCACTCGGTATTAAGCCTACTCCCAACTATAATGTATAAAATACAACATAACTGAAATAAATTGGATAGCTCGAGATTCTGACATGCTAACTGAAAATGCAACATTAAGTACTGATAATGAAACATTCTTAACTAAGGCATGTATATGATACATTGTGACTGAAATACTGAAATTTTGAAATACTGAATAGCTCAAAATACTGACATGCAAATACTCATACTTGAAAACTCTTGCTCAAAACAATTCAAAATCATATTATAATATGATCACTGATGACTCAGGAAGTCATACTGCATAAACATTGATGGTATATCTAGATACCAAACTTCTCATACATTGATGGCCTACTCGATTGTCATACTAATCATGTTTTAGATGCTCTTTCTGAAAACTCATCTTACCTTTCTCAAAAACACAGTTTAAAACTCAAGTGTTGTTTTTAAAAAGATTCTCAATATTTATAACTCAAAATAGGTTCATGCTGAAATATACTGATAATGTGACTTTCAAAACTGGAGCATGTATATCTGTTTAACTGACCTAGCATGTGTAATTCGTGAACTAAGAGAATCTACACAACTAGGGTTCTGAGTTTCATGCAAAGAACTACGCAACGATTCCACATAAACATGATAATCTGATTAGGAATATTCTAACAGCTAAATCACAACTAATATATAAGGTTTTAGAAACCCTAGGTCTAAGTGAGATACAGGGAATTCTAGGGACCTAGTGGATGAAAGCAATCCACCAGTGAAATCCCACATACCTGGTGATGAAATTCACGGACAAATCTTTCGATTTAGAGGTTGGAACTGAAGAAAAATTGATGTTTGTTCTTGAAAGGAATTGGGGCCTTTTTCTCTTGTTTTCGTTCTAATTTGGATGATATTTGGAGAATAAGGGTTCTGGGTATGTCTGACTAAGTTATTAGACTTATTTTGAGTAAAACGATGTAGTTTAGGCATAAAATGAAGTAGTTTAAGTGCCCAATGCATAGGAAAAAGACCTAAATGACCCTAACTTAAGGGTTGTCGAAGGCCACCCACGGAGGGACCTACGGGCCATAGGTCAACCTACCAACCATAGGTAGGGTCGTAGGTCAAGTCTGCACGATAGGGTTTCACTAAAACGAGCATAACCTTTTACTCGGAGATGGGATTTTAGCAAACTCGGTGGCATTGGAAAATTGATTCAATTATCTATCATATGGTATGTCATGGGCCACCTAATTCCTTTTGTGCTAAGAGTGATGACCATTTGAAGTTGACCCAACAACACTTTCCCTCTAACTGGCTGCTTACCCTCACCTACGGTCAGACCTATGATCCGTAGGTCCAACCACGGACTGTACTGGTCGATCGTGGGTAGGATTAGAGACTATAAAGGTTTGGGCCTTAACGACGGAACCCCACCTACGGTCCATAGGTGGTTCCGTCGGTACTGGCACCAGTTTTATGAAAACTAGGATTTTTCTTCATTTTGAGATCCGAGGTGTTACAATATCCCCCCCTTGGGAACATTCATCCTTAAATGAAGTCTAAACTAGCGGGGTATTGAGGGAAGGAACTTCAATCTCTTTCACAAAGTACTAAAAGCTGATAACTGACTGAACTGAGTTCCAAGAACATGCAAATATGGTGAAAATGGAAGAACAAGTGAAGTAATAACGTACTAAGATTGAATTTATGCAAGAGTAAACTAAGAGACTGAAGAGGAAACTATTATCTCAAGTTGAAATGAAATTGGAAGGAAAGAGATGAGGATACTTGGCCTTATTGGCTGCTTCTGCTTCCCAAGTAGCTCCCTCTACAGACTGACTCCTCCAAGCTTGTCAAATCTCATCACCCCCTGCATAGGTGATAGTTTTAGGAAAACCCAATCATCTATCCCAAACTCTATGTTCTTTCTCCTTACATCTGCATAGGACTTCTGTGTTAAGTCTATTTCTGACGAGCTGAACGTTTTCCCCTAGCTTCATAAACCAAATCTGGCCCAATTAAGGCTGCTTCACCTACGCATCCACCTTAGGAACACATAAGCGACCATCTTCCCCTTGGGAGAAAACCTCTACTTTCTATTGATGAATTGCACCTTCCAACTAAAACACTATAGGATCACTATCTGCTTTTCCTTATCCTCCGCTACAAATGGAGATTCTGTTATATTCTGGATTATCACACCACTATTTGATATGCTCATAAGGCGAACTCCCAAGCGAGCAAGCATGTGAACATCCTTTGCTAGTTCTTTTCTTTCTTCCTCAATATGTGCTACACTACCCATAAATAATCTTCTAAGAGCATCTGCTACTACATTGGCCTTACTAGGATGGTAATTGATGATTCCACAAATTGGACTCATTTAGGGCTATATTTTGATAGAATTAGTGTCCTCAAATGTATATTTTGTCTTAATATCTGATGAAAATCCTTAAGTTTCAGGTATTTAGAGTTTGAGGCAAAGCATGGACACTACTTGGCAAGAAGGAACAAAGCGGCTGAAAAGAACGAAGAAATGAAGGCCTGAAGATCGCCGATCCCAGTTGGCGAGTCGCCGATCGGCCTGGAGATCACCTTTTGTTCCAGTGTGCTGAGCCTTGAAGGGAAAGATCAAGTTTGTGATGAAATGGAGCAGTCGGTGTGTCGCCGAGCAGTTTTGCGAAGTAGTACTTTATCACCCAGCTACCCAAAACATGAAGAGGCTGAAGGCTAAAGCAAGAAGGCGATGAAATCGACCAAAAGGCGGATCTCCGAGTGTATCATCGATCCCCACTAATTGCGTTGAATGGTCATCCGCAACACAAATTTTCAAAAACTATAAATACTTGTTTTAAATTTCTTGCTTAGTATTGCTTCTATTATTCAAGCTTTTTACAGTTTTTGAGAGAGTCTAAGTTTTAGAGGGTTTTGGAGACTTTATTCTAAGACCTTGAAGATTCAAACGGTTTCAACTCCAAGAAATTGGATATGGGTCTCTAAGATTCTTCACTCTTGACGTGTTTTAAGACTTAATTCTTCATACTCAGTTGATGGAAACTGATATTGGTATTGATTTTTTACCTCTTTTACATGTCTAGCTAAACCCCCAATTCTTGGGGGGTGATTTTGTGAATATGGGTTAGATTATCTGTTGGGTCTTGCTTGTTGATGGTTTATTTGTTGTTTAAATGTGATTTCATTTAGTAGTTGTGACTGAACTTAATGGAATTGTAGTTTCAAATACGATTTCATCTTAGTGTTTTTGGCTTGCTCGAGGGAGAGGTTGTAAAACTAAGACTACTAAATTGATAGCCGGCGGTATTGGGTCGACATGGGTTCAGCTCGAGAGAGTGAACCCTAGTCCTTTTCCCACACATTCAGCTCGAAAGAGTGAATGGGCTAAGGCGGAGGCTATGCTTAATGCGGCAACTTGGTGTTCAAGAGAAACCGAGTTGATTCGAGGTAAGTTGCGCGAGAGAGAATTTACCCACACTATAGTCTAGCCTAGTCACAAATACTCAACGAATTTACTATCAAAAGCATGTTCCCGATAGTCTAGTCAATCCCGACTCCCTATCTGGTTTTCTTATATTTTTGCTATTTTTAGTTGTTAATTAATACAAACCCCTAAATTTTATATTTCTATTAATTCTAAAAACCACTCCCTTAAAGAACGATCCCAACCCTTGGTTAGGTTATATCACTACACGCGATCGTATGGCACTTGAACTGAACTAGTGTCAGTTGATTACGTCTTTAAACATCAGTAATGGACGCTAATATCATAATCCTTGAGGAACTCAAGTCATCTCCTTTGGCGAAGATTCAACTCTTTGTGGGTGAACACATACTGAAGACTCTTATGGTTTGTGAACACATCTACGTGAACACCATACAAGTAACGTCTCTAAATCTTAAGTGCAAACACCACTGTTGCAAGCTCGAGGTCATGAGTCGAATAATTCTTCTCATGCACCTTAAGCTGTGTAGAAGCATATTCTATAACCCTACCTCGCTGTATCAGCACACAACCTAGGCCGAGTCTAGATGCATCACAATACATAACATAACCGTATGAACCCTCTGGTAGAGTCAGAACAGGAGCTGTAGTCAACCTAGTTTTCAATTCTGAAAAGCTTTTCTCACAATCATATGACCACTTAAACTTAACCTTTTTCTGAGTCAACTTAGCCAATGGAGAAGCTATGGATGAAAATTCTTCCACGAACCTTCTTTAATAACCAGCCAAACCCAAGAAACTTTTGATATCTGTAGGAGAGGTAGGTCTGGGCCATTGTTTAACTGCATCTATTTTCTGAGAATCCACTCGAATCCCTTCGCTAGACACAATATGCCCAATAAAGCAACTGACTGCAACCAAAACTCACTTTTGCTAAACTTAGCAAATAACTAGCGATCTTTGAGAGTTGCAGGACAACCCTCAAATGAGTCGCATGCTCTTCCTCATTCCTAGAGTAAATGAGGATATCATCAATAAAGACGATAACGAACAAGTCCAAATACTGCTTGAACACCATGTTCATCAAATCCATGAAAGCTGCAGAAGCATTAGTTAGTCCAAATGACATAACTACACATAATGACCATACCAAGCTTTAAAGGCTATTTTCGGGATGTCACTATCTCAGACTCTAAGCTGATGATAACCAGATCTGAGGTCTATCCTTGAAAAATGACTAGAACCCTGAAGTTGGTCAAACAAGTCATCAATCCTGGGGATGGGGTACTTATTCTTGATTGTGACTTTGTTCAACTGCCGATAGTCAATGCACATTCTGAGAGAACCATCTTTCTTTTTAATGAACAACAATGGTGCACCCTATGGGGAGATACTAGGTCTGATGAAGTACTTATCTAGAAGGTCTTTCAACTGCTCTTTCAATTCCTTAAGCTCAGCTGGAGCTATTCTGTAAGGAGGAATAGAAATAGGCTGGGTATCTGGAAGAAAATCAATTCAAAAGTCAATTTTCATTTCGGGAGGAACTTCGGGAAGATTTTCTGGAAACACTTCTAGGAACTCATTAACTACTGGAACTGACTCAAGAGCTGGGGTTTCGAATCTTGAATACTTAACCCAAACAGGATGATAGAGATAATCCTTAGAGATCATATTTCTGGCCTTAAGGTAATAAATGAATCGACCTATAAGTGCTAAGCTACTACTACAGAAATGAAAGACATTGCATATTGGACCCTATGATGATATCAAAGGGGTAAATATCATGTCATGATTAGGAGAAGGTAGTTCCTCCTATGAACATGAGAAAGGCCTTGTGGTTGATGCATTATGAGTCGGTAAATAAAGTTTCTACTTGCTTGTGTTGCATGAGTTGATTTGAAGTGAATGCTTAAATGATTTCTTATGATAAAGTTGCATAATGTTCTTTAATGAGATAGTTGCATGTTGTGTTTCTTTGGTGTTTGAAATGAGAATGATGATTATGACATGATTTCCTTGTATGTGCAAATTTTTGTGAAAATTCATGCTTAAGTTGTATTTTGAGTTTTCACGAACTTTGTTTCTCATGGTTGAAATTGCACCCATAGATGTTGTGTGATGTTGTCTTCATGAGAATTGTAATGAGCAAGCTTGATGTTGTCTTGTTAAAGAAATGTCTTGTTGATTGCTTAATATATATGTTGATGCTCATTGAATATGGAGAAGGTAGTTCCTCTTATACTTATGTGAAGTAAAGAGTTTTGAGCATAGTGATGTTGTGGATTAAATTTCCTATATGATATGATGATATGATGTTGTTGATGTTGTATGTTGTGTATTGTGAGCTGCTATTGGGTCATTGAGTCCTTGAAAGTGGTTTAAGTGTCATTCGAGGACGAATTTTCCTAAGTGGGGGATATTGTAACGACACTAAAAAAAAGTAGGATAAAGTAGAGCCTCACATGGGTTTTATGCATTAATAACTTGTTAAAATAATGAAGAATAGCCTTTTTGGTCAGTTTTAAAGAGATTGGAAATCAAACGTCAAGGGACGACCAAGTCGTTCGAAAACTAGTCTTTTACGTGTTGGTGTGTTCTAGTATGTTGTTCATGTTTTTATGTGTTGTTTGGAGTAAAAAATTAGTGGAGGTGACCCTAGTGTCTTAGTAAATGTTTTTAGGGTCAAAAAGTTTGGGTACGACTCCCTGGGACCACCCTAAGGGTCCCCGAGGAGGACCCCAACCCTTGGCCAAACAAGTTGCCATGGCAGCTTGAAGTTGTGCATGGAGGGAGTGGCTCCGCGTCGCGGACCTGCTCCACCTAGGGCCAAAAGTTTGGTCCGCGTCGTGGATTTGTCGCAGACTCTACTGTCTTAGAATTTAATTTCCAGAAACTTGTGGGAACACATCTGTGTCGCGAACTTGATCCCCGACGAAATCTGCGAAAATAAAACTCAAGTTTGACTTGTTTAAAAGGTCCAACTAAGTGAGGGGTAGTTTGGATACTTTGGGGAATTATTATAAACGGTTATTCTACCTATTTTAGGGTATTTAAGTTGGTTTAAACCCCAAAACCTAGAATTAGACCCCATTCTTCAAATTAACCCTTCCCTCTCAAAAGTAGATTCTCTCAAAAACTCCATTGAAGACCTTAATGAAGCTCAAGCTAGAAGATGGGTTTTCAACTGATTTCTTCTTTAATTTCATGGGTCTTCAATAATTAAGGTATGGTAACTCTTGATTCTTGAATAACCTATCATTCAAGGAGTTCTATCAAAGATTTTCAAAA
>JAJOOR010012823.1:0-39982 GCA_036250505.1 Solanum acaule
GATGGCTATGTTGATACTTAGAGTCTAGACTGGAACTTTTCTTCAAATGAAAATTTTAGACTTGAATTGAAATGCATTTTACTCTTATTGTTCTATTGCTTTCTTTTCTCGTATTTCCTTTTTAGACTATGTTGTATGGGTTGAGTCCCTTTTATTATTCGATTATTGTAATAGATGGCTATGTTGATACTTAGAGTCTAGACTGGAACTTTTCTTCAAATGAAAATTTTAGACTTGAATTGAAATGCATTTTACTCTTATTGTTCTATTGCTTTCTTTTCTCGTATTTCCTTTTTAGACTATGTTGTATGGGTTGAGTCCCTTTTATTATTCGATTATTGTAATAGATGGCTATGTTGATACTTAGAGTCTAGACTGGAACTTTTCTTCAAATGAAAATTTTAGACTTGAATTGAAATGCATTTTACTCTTATTGTTCTATTGCTTTCTTTTCTCGTATTTCCTTTTTAGACTATGTTGTATGGGTTGAGTCCCTTTTATTATTCGATTATTGTAATAGATGGCTATGTTGATACTTAGAGTCTAGACTGGAACTTTTCTTCAAATGAAAATTTTAGACTTGAATTGAAATGCATTTTACTCTTATTGTTCTATTGTTTATGTCATGATATGCTAAGTGGCTTACATGGAGCCTTTCTGAGTTCTATGTGCCTTGTTACATCTAGGGGGTACCTCTGGATCGTGACAACTATTTTCTCCACACCATCTTCATCCATTAGAATTTGATGATATATTGCAAAAAGATGTTTTGTGTCATCAACGACACAACTTCCAGTACGAGTGTCTACGATCGTGCAATAGTATAGTAACCCAACCAAGGGTTGGGGTTGTGTTCCAAGGGAGCGATTTTGAGAATTTAGAGAAAAATAAGATTTAGTTTTAACTAGTGGTAGCTAAAGACATTAGCAATTAAACACATTGTAAATTAAAGGGGGACACAAAAGTGTCAAATATCAATTTACGTTGTTTTGTCACAAATATAGCAAAAACAACAAGAAAATCAAGTGTAGGGAAGAGATATTGTGGTGTGATCGCAATACAAGTTGAGTTAAATAGTTGGGTACATGCTTTCGATAGCAAATTTGTAGATAATAGTGTGGCTATGCTTTTGATGGAAATAAGTTCCCTCTCCGGCAACTTACCCCTTTTCAAATGTGTTCCTATCGGACACCCATTAGGCGGCTGATGACCAGCCTATGCCTTACCCCACTCATTCTCTCGAGATGAGTGTCAGGATATAGGAATAGGGCTCACCCTCTCAGGCTGAACCTCATGTCGACCCACTCTTTAGGCCATCAGTCTAATGGTCTTGGTTATGCGACCTCCATCTCGGGCAAGCCGAAAACACATGGGTTGCTTTGTATTTGCAACTACAAACCCATTAAATGAAACCACAACCACTAGGTGAAATCACCATTAAGCTACATCTAACCTATCAGCAAGCAAGAGCCAACAATAATATTAATACATATTTGCTAAATCACACCCTAAGAATGGAGGTTGTTAGCCACACAACAAGAGATAGAAATTTATACCTTCAATGATGTTGAAATCAAATGGGTATAGAGAAATAAGTCTTGATTTGAGCAAAGAAAGAAGAATCCACGAGACCCACTTCCAAATTGGAAGAGATGAAGCCCTCTTATTCTTCAACTTTCCCAAAACCCTATCCAAACTTGAGAGTAAAATAAAAAGTACTAAAAATTATATAAGAATTTGATATTGTCTAATAATACTACAAAAACTAATACAAAGCTATAACTCTCAACAAGTATTTATAGTTTTCAAATATCTGTGTTGCGGCGGATCATTCAGCGACATTAGTTGGAATCGACGATCAACTCGGCGATTCGCCCTTTGTTGTAGTTCAGCGCCGTCTTGCATCATCCTTCGGCATCATCATACTCTGGTCATTGGGCAACAGAGTACTGCTTCGCGGAACTCCTTAGCGATGCACCGACTACTCCCTTTTTCCACCGACTTGATCCTTTCCTTCAGGGCTCAGCACACTGGAACTTAAGGCGAAGTGAGACCCTTCGGCGATTCGCCAAGTGAACTCAGCGATCCTGAAGCCTTCATTTTGTTGCTTTTTTAAGCTTTTTCATTCCTTTTTGCGAAGTAGTGTCCATGTTTTCCTTCAAACTTCAAATTCCTGAAACTTAAAGGTTTTCAACAGATATTGAGATAAAATAGGCACTTGAGGACACAATTTCTATTAAAATATAGCCCAAAATGAGTCTAATTTGTGGACTCATTAACACCCCCAACTTAAACTTTTTGTTGTCCTCAAGAAAACTCAAGTTCAGCTGTTAAAAAAGGGTGTCTCAAACAGTGCTACACAAGACTCAATCATGAATGTACACAACAAGGCTCAATTTACTTATGCAAACATGTACTCAAGGATTCAAGTTCTGACACACCATTACCAACGATTCTCATGCTCGCAATACTTGCTACTTTTGCAAGTTCAAGCTCAACAAAAAGTATCTAAATGCCCTCACATAAAGAATGATTCCATATTCACACATAGAGGTTAATCAATTTAAGATCAGGAATAAGATGCAACGCTCACACTCAAAAAGAGGAACACAATGCATGCTTTCACCCATAGGTCTCCCCTTATTTTCTAATCAATTTTCAGTTCGGCTTACTCAAGATCAAAAAAGTCTTTTCAAGGATTGTAATGGGCTGAGTACAAAGGTAGGGTCATTTAGGCTTAGTGACTTCGTCATCCTCGCGAGATGTGGTGTTCTCAAAACGTCCTTTTTTTTCCCTTATCACTTTTTCTTCTTGTGCTTCTAAGTCATCCTTTTATTCATTCTCCATGTATTGCTCGGGAACCCAATTTCTTTGTGCACTTTTTATTCCACAATTTTTTTTAAGTGTTTCCATTTTGTTTTGCAATACCATGGGTTAAGGGAGACTTTTCCTGCACTTCTTGACTTCTCCTTTTCCTTTTCACCACACCCCCAACTTAGGCTTTTTGCCTAAGTTGGCTATTCACTAAACCACAAATCAAGATGATTATAGGTAGTGGGTTAAGTAAGGTCTAGGGTTCATCAAGGTTCTTCCAAAGAAAGGTAAGGCTCAAGGGGTGTTCAAAAGAGTTTCACACACTCACAGGTAGGCCACAAAAGAGGTATATGTCAAATTTGGCTCACAATCTTTAAGGTTTCCTAAGATCATATCGAGAGGACACTTTTCTAAATCAATCAGACTAACACAACAAATTCTGGGCTTATTCATGCATGGTTCAAAGTAAGCTAATCTCACAAGGCATCTACACTTAAGTAAAACAAGACTACACACTTTCGCTAGTGTGCAATGGTCATTGCAAGAGAATCAATTCGATAAATGGCTAATCACAACAAGATGCAAAGAGTTCACATATTGTCTATGCAACTTCATTTGGTCTCACTCTAGCCGCACATTCATGTTTGTTCAATTGAGAGCACTATTCAAGTCATCATTATTGATCGGAACTAAAACATAAATTTTTCAAAAGAACAACCAATTTCAACACATGAGAGGTGGCAAAACTGTGCGAAAAATTCAAAATTTTTCGAAAGGGTCAAAATCTTTTTTGTTTTTGTAATTTAAAACAAAAGGGTCTATGAGCTCAAACATGCACAAAAAGTAGTGTAAAAACAATTTTCACAGAACAACCCAATATACAAAACACAGATATCCATAACAAGCAAACAAAGTGGGCCTCACCCCACCACAAATAAATGTAATTTGCCCTCAAATGCAAATGATGAATATCAAACAGTGAGAATAAAGAAAGATAGATATGGAGGTAAAAAGGGGATCCTGTCTACATGCTTGCTCCATCTGTCGGGGCATCGTTGCCTCATGCATTAGCCTGGAATGCAACAATGGTTCCCGCACTATCATTCCTAGTTTCTGTAGCGATGTTACCTGCAACCATTATGTCCACTTCATGGCCCGCCAAAAATGAGTCTATGGTTGTGTAGAATCCACGTTTCGATGAAGGAATAGTGGGGTCAATGGGGGTCCTCCTGCTGGCACTTGCTTTCTTACTCTCATTTATTTCTTTGGCCAGTTCTGCTATCTTCTCATCTCTTTAAACTCGTGCTCTTACATGCCGGGGTGGCATGTCCATTCCTGCAACTTTTGGTGTAGCCATTTTTGCAAAAGACTTCGAGAAACGTTAGACAGTATTTTAAATAGGGGCAGGGGAATTCTGGGTGTAGACTAGCTTTACTAAACCAGTTGGTGAAGTACTCATCCATTTAGGCTATTCGCTGAAAATGAGGCACATGAGGTGCAAGGGTGCAAATAAAGGGGCGAACAAGGTGTCCTTCGGCGAGTCGCTAAGTGCGCTTAGCGACATTAGGGTCATCTCCCAAAGTTACAGATCGAATAATACATGTAGCATTCAGTTAAAGTCGGAATGGGGGCATTAGGCAAACCTCTTAGCAGTTCGGTGAGCTCTACTTGGCTCGCCAAACAGCCCAACGTGTCTATTTTCAACCTATTTCTTTCAAATTCAATGCTGCAATCCCTGATAACGCCGTTTAAGTTTCTAAGGCATGGATTCAGTGAAGAGCCGGAGCAATTTTTACACACACATACCAACAAAATTTTAAATCAACTCAGACTAGTGGGATTCTACCAGTTACTCTGTAAGTGTTGAATCGTAATTGGTCATACGTGCAATCCCATCAACTCAGAGACTCAATAACGATTTTCAACCATTTCAATATTATGCAAATGAGTAAAAAAATTCTGATCAAATAACCGAGGGGTCCGATTACCAACCTTTGAGGCTGAATTAGGTATTACTGACGTGCTAGGTAGTAATGCGATCCAAATCCAAGCACAATTCGACACTTAAAATACTGTAAGCGTGCAAGAAATGTAACTACTAGGGTTCAAGTGTGAGTTTGAAAAAGGGACAAAGTGAAAGAAATTGAATGAAATAGAACTTTTAAACCGATCGCTTGTGACCGTCCAGTTTCTGCTCATTCGGTGATGTCCGTCGGTCTCGCCCAATCACCCAGCGAAGCATTGAATATCTAATTTCCACACCGAATATAACAGAGATTTCATTTCAGGTGGGCATTGCATTGGCCATCTCAACCGAGATGGCCAACCGAGTTAGTGATGCACCGACGAAATTCACACTCCGCTGAGTTTTATAGACCCAACCTTTAAGATGTATTGAATCAAATGGATGGGAATAATCGGTAACGCCTAACTTGTCGGCGATCTCTTCAAGCGGAAATGTTGTTCACCTCCATACATCTCTTCAAGCAGTTTCCTCACTCAATCTGTACAAATAACACACTATTATTTTATCAAGATAACAAAAGAAAGTAAGGGATTTTGGGTTGCCTCCCAAACAACGCCTTAGTTAACGTCGCGGCACGACACAAGTCAGCAACTATTGTTCATTTTCGGAGTCACCCATGCTGTAATTAGGCGAGTCCTCAACGAACGGTGGATAGTGACCTAATATCAAATGGCCAATTTGAGCATCCTACAGCTGGATAGTCATGGAGTGAGAGGCTGACGCTTCATTTAGCATTTCGATGTTGTCCTTCATCCCATTCAACATCTTCTCATGTGGCTCAATATTTTGTTGAATGAGTGTCATGGCTTCATCATCCGGCACATCTCTCTTCTTCGTCCCATGTTTACGAGTCGAATGAAGAAGTGTTTTTCTTTTTCAATGGCTTGTACTTCCAATTCCGTGACTCGGGTGGATAGAACATCCAACTCGATCACTAGTGCATCCCACTCCTGCTTCTTTTTGCTTCTTTGTTGGCTTCCACCGTGCCATCAAAGTGTTTTACTAAAACTTCATAGGGCTGGTGTAGCATGCCACCCTCGCAAAGTTGATCAGTTATACTTCTATTCTCGGGTCCAAGACCCATATAGAAGCACTCCAGTTGCCCCTTGTCGGTCATCCCGTGAGATGGGCATGGTTGCAACATCGCTTGAAAGTTCAGCCATATTTACTGAATTATTTCATCCCCTACCTATTTAAATGTCAAGAGGTTATCCCTGAGGTTCAATAGCTTCAAAATGGGATGATTCGTGTGATATCTATAATGATTCTCCATCCTTAGTTCCTATTCTGATATTCAAACTAGCAAAACAAACGACAAAAAATTAAGTGAGGAAACTACAACTAGAGAAAACGAAAATTTTACTAATCTAAGAATTCTCAATTATCACCACTCCCCGGCAGCGGCGCCATTTTGATGTTTTGCGTAATCAACGACACAACTTCTAGTATGAGTGTCTACGATCGTGCAATAGTATAGTAACCCAGCCAAGGGTTGGGGTCGTGTCCTAAGGAAGAGGTTTTGAGAATTAGTAGAAAAATAAAATTTAGTTCTAACTAGTCGTAGCGAAAGACATTAGCGATTACAAATATTGTAAATTAAAGGGGGACACAAAAGTGTCAAATATCAATTTGGGGCTTTTGTCACAAGTATATCAAAAACAACAAAAATAACAAGAAAATCAAGTATGGGGAAGAGTTCTTGGGGTGTGACCGCAATACAAGTTGAGATAAATAGTTGGGTACATGCTTTCGATAACAAATTTGCAGTAAATAGTGACTAGGCTAAGCTTTAGATGGAAATAAGTTCCCTCTCGTGCAACTTACCCCGTTTCAAATGTGTTCTTCTCGGACACCCATTTGTCGTATGAAGACAAGCCTACGCCTTACCCCACTCACTCTCTTGAGCTGAGTGTTAGGATATGGGACTAGGGCTCACCATCAATCTAGTGGTCTTGGTTTCGCGACCTCCCTATCGGGAAAGCCGAAAACATATGGGTGGCATTGTATCTGCAACTACAAACCCATTAAATTAAACCACAACCAATAGGTCAAATAACCATTAAGCTACATCTAACTTATCAGCAAGCAAGACCCAGCAATAATATCAACACATATTTGCTAAATCACACTCCAAGAATGAGAGATTTTAGCCACACATCAAAAGATAGAAATTTATACCTTCAATGATGTTGAAATCAAATGGGTATAGAGAAATAAGTCTTGATTTGAGCAAAGAAAGAATAATCCAAGAGACCCATATCCAAATTGGAACAGATCAAATTCTCTTCTTCTTCAAGTTTCCCAAAACCCTCTCCAAACTTGAGAGTAAATTAAAAAGTACCAAAAATTATATAAAGAATCTGATATTGTCTAATAATACTACAAAAACTGATACTAAGCTATAAGTCTGAACGAGTATTTATAGTTTTAAAAAATTTATGCTACGGCGGATCATTAGGCAACATTAGTCGGAATCGCCGATCAACTCAGCGATTTGCCCTTCGGTGTAGTTCATCGCCGTCTTCCACCATCCTTCGGCATCATGGTGCTCTGGGTCATTGGGCGACATAGTACTACTTCGCAGAACTCCTCGAAGATGCGCCGACTGCTCCCTTTTTTCTTCGACTTGATCTTTTCCTTCAGGGCTCAGCACACTAGAACTAGAGGCGAAGTGAGACCCTTCAACAATTCGCAAAGTGAACTCGGTGATCCTCAGATCTTTATTTTCTTGTTCTTTTCAGCTTTTTTCGTTTCATTTTGTGAAGTAGTGTCCATGCTTTCCTTCAAACTTTAAATTCTTGAAACTTAAAGGTTTTCATCAGATATTGAGATAAAATAGGCATTTGAGGACACAATTTCTATTAAAATATATCCCTAATTAATATAATTTGTGGACTCATAACAAAGCAATCAACAAATAACTGCAACTCATGCTTCACGCAATTATCAATTAGTATGTGAATGTTTGGGAGAGGAAAATCATCCTTTAGGCTAGCCTTGTTGATATCCTGATAATCTACACATACTGTGAAATTCCATCTTTCGTTGGCAGTGGTAAGGTTTGTAAATGATGTGGGATACTTGGTGACTCGGATGACGTTGACATCAAATTGGTTGGAGACTTCTTCCTTAACTTTTAAACTCAAATCAGGCTTAATCTTTTTCCGCTTTTTCTTTACTGGGTGGCAAGAGGGATCAATTGGCAATGTATGTGAAACAATATCTGTGCTTAGACCATGCGAACAGATCCATATAACATCTCAAAAGATCAATAAGTTCTTTTATTTGGGACGAAGTCAAATGTAAACTTATTCTTCTTTCCATCAGTAAATTTGGATCTCCTAAATTTATCGTCTTTGTTTCATCCAAATTTGGCTTTTCTGTATTCTCAAAATATTCAAACTCCTTAGTCAACTCTTCAAGCTACACATATTCTTCATATTCTGCAAAAGTTTATTCATTGTTCCAGATTTGTTTGCTCGTTTCATTACATGTCACATTCTCGGCATTGCCAGATTTATTAGTTTGCTTACTGACAGAGAAAAAAAAACTTAATAATTAATGACAAGACTTAAAATTCAAAGTAGAAAAACATAACTAATATTTGGCATTTAAGCTTTCAAAATATGGAGTCAAAATACATCAAGTTAAAAAACATAATTCAAGCCTCAATTCGAATCATGTGGTTTTATTAATTCTAATACAATCATCTACTAAGATTACCCAGAGAACCGGAGACGGGTTAGAAGTCCAATTGTTCAAAGCATCTCCAAGCATAGCATTCCATATGGTCGGGGCCGCGGTGTAATCCTCCAAAATCATATTGCACTCAATTTCTTCAATGAACAGGCTTTTGATTCCTTCCATGAGGCTATCTTTGGTGACTTCCTCTGATTCTTATGCAATGAACTCCTTGGAAAATGACTGATTCAAAAGTAGGATAGGTTGTGGTAAGATAATGTCATTTTGCTTCTTAAGATTAGCTAATGAGACGTCTTTAGGTGTAGGCTCGTATCCAAGACCAAAGATGTATTTCTTACCAGGCAATTTAATTGGTTCCACTATTCCATCCAATTTCTCTCCAAGACCTTGACCGGCGATAAAACCATTCTTCAAAATTTCCCGAGCCACCATCATAAGCAAAAGTGGTAAATTTTCCTTTTCAGCTTGAGTAGCACACATAATTTCCCTAATATGGATACGGACCCATCCAACTCTTCCATATTTTCAATAACAGGGAATGAATTTTTAGGATATATCAAATTGTTACCTTCTCCATGAACAAAAATATCATGATGGTTCCAAACAAATTTCAAAGTCTGGTGCATTGTAGAAGGGACCGCACCAGCCATATGAATCTATGGCCTTCCAAGTAATAAGTTGTAACAAGCAGATATGTCTAGCACTTGGAATTCCACAATGAACTCCACGAGCCCAATTTATAATGACAGGTCAATTTCTCCAATTACCCCCCTTTGTGTCCCGACAAGACCTCTAACCCTTACATAACTTTCACGAATCTTTCCGACGTCAATTCCTAAAGCTCGAAGAGTAGTGAGAGGACATATGTTGAAAGCTGAAACATTATCAATCAAAATTGTAGAAATAAACTTATTCCTACATCTGATAGTAATGTTCAGCTCTTTCTTTTGTCCCAAACCTTCAGGCAAATAATTCTTCTTCATGAAAGGTGCTTTGTTAGCTTCCAAAACTTGTCCTACCTTGGCATAAAAATTCTCGCTAGTGGTCTCAGCCGGAACATAAGCTTCACTTAAAACCTTCACCAAAACTCTCCTATGTGTTGCATAATTCATTAGTAAGCCCATTAGGGAAATTGGAAAAGGAGTTTTCATCGGCTGTTCAACAAAAGAATATTCCTTAGTTGGCATCTTCTTCCAAAAATACTTCTAATAACATTATCTTGTAACCATATCAAATCAAATTCTTTCCCCACTTCAACAAAGAAACAATAAGAAATAAGATATTTCAGTATTTAACAAAGGAGGACGATTCAACCCGCCAACATGCATTCATGGACAATAAGAAACTAGCAAAGAGAGAGTTTAATCACATGTAAGATTATTTTTCAATTCATTTGGTTTTAATATATATAAAGTTCTTTTTTCTATTATGCAATAAATGTTTATTTCTTTTGTATTGATTAATCAAAATAACAATATCTTAATTCCTCTATTTTGACTTCAACATGCATAAATCAAATATCCATCAGACACTTCTGCAAACTTTTTGGTGTATTTTTTGTCAAAAAATAAAAACAAAAGTGTAAAACATTTTTTTTCTAAGTTATCTATGCATAATTTATTTTTTTACGAAATAACTCTTTTCCTTCTTCTTTGGATGTGATTTTGTAGTTATATAGACAAAGTCACTATAATCAACTTCATATTTAGAATTAACACTATCAGTGAGATATGTGTATGCAACTACGCATTATATAGATATAGACACTTTTTAATCATTCAAATCTCTTATAAATAATTATTGTAAATATTAATTTTTGTTGATTTTTTTCCTTTTTTTGTTTATAATTTTGAATGATTTAAAGTTTTTTTCTCGCAGGATGATTGGTGTTTAATTCGCTGGATTTGAATCTTTATTTTATTTTGATTTTAGTATATTGTTAAAGTTATACACATATTTAATGTGTAGCATTTATTTAATGAGTAATATTATTTAATAATAATTCAAATTTTAAAATTGTCAATAAAATAATATTTACATTCATATATTTATCAACTAACCGCGCAACGCGCGAGCACGTATACTAGTTAAAGGATACACTAAGGATTATTACACATAAGTAAATTTAATATTTATGCATAATAGCTTTTAAGATTGAAAATAATAACTTTGTTTAAATTTGATATTTGAATAGGTTTAAGGAAAAAAACAAATAGCACACATTCACCATATATTATATTTATGAGTTATCACTTGTAATCTTCTAAGATCTTATCCTACTCAAATATCTGACTTTTATCCATAACACATCTACAAGTTAAAATGATTTATATATGAAAAAATAATAACATTTAAATATTTTACTTTCTTTTACAATTTACCAAAAATGTAGCAAATATACATTACAAAACCCCCTTGCATCATACATCAAAATACATCATTGATATTTGAAATTCACTTTTCTAAGAATGGCAAAATATTTGAACTCTGCTCTTTGTGTCCTTATCATTACTTCGGGGATGTCTTTATATTCTTAACATGATTTTCAAAATTTTGTTATTTAACCTCATCATTTTTATGATATATGATCGTAGATAATATATATGCGTTAATCAGTAGAAATAAGTTATCACTTTTTTTTTTATTAACCATCTTGTAGTTGATTGGACAATAACCGTGATGTTATAGGAAAACTTCACCGAATCATAAATAAATTCTCTATCGTGATTGAACGTATATTTATGATTAACATGCAGTTTTTCAAAGGAAGGCTACTAAAGTACGTAATGAATTGTTTATTTCTGACAAGCTATGCATCTGCCTCTTTATTAATTTTTCAACAAAATATTCATATAGACAGTAGTGCCATGAGCCTATGATGGGGTAATACTTTCTAATGAAATATTGTTTCTAATTTATTTTTTTGTAGTTGCATTAACAATTACTAAATAGGATGCTCATAATAGATTACTGAAATTTTGAATCCAAATAGATATGTTCTTGCGTATTGTCGAAAATAATGTTTTGAGAAACACAATGAAAATGGACTATGCTAAACTAGTTGTACAGGAACATTTGTTTGTATCTATGTATATAATTGTAGCCTTGATGGTGATTACGCCACATAATTACAAATTTTTTATCAATATCGATGGCTTAAATAGTGCTCTCAATCGAACAAAATGAATGTGTGGATATGATGAGGTCAAGTAAATCATGTCATGAGGATAGTAGCCACTAAGCCTAAATGACCATACCTTTACACTCAGCCCCGTTACAAGCCTTGAACATACCTTTTTTATCTTGAGTGAGCTGAAACTAGTGTTTATTGGAAAATTAGGGCAAACCTATGGGTGAAATCATGCATTGATTTCATCTTTCTGAGTGTGAGTGTTGATTGTGAATTCGGAGCTTGAAATTTTTGAGGATTATTGTGTGAATATGGAATCCTTCTTTGTGTGAGGGCATTTGAGCACCTTTGTTGAGCCCGAACCTGCATTTGAAGCCAATATTGTGAGGTTGAGAATCTTTGGTAATAGTGAGTCATAACTTGGACCTTTGAGTGCACAATTGATCCTTGCATGAGAAAGTTGAGTCTATTTATGTGCATTCATTATTGATTCGTATGTAGCACAGTTTGAGACATCTCTTCTGAACTGCTGAACTTGAGTTTTACTTGAGAACAAGCAAAAGTTAAAGTTGGGAGTGTTGA
This sequence comes from Solanum acaule, assembly GCA_036250505.1. Lineage (NCBI taxonomy): Eukaryota > Viridiplantae > Streptophyta > Magnoliopsida > Solanales > Solanaceae > Solanum > Solanum acaule. The sequence continues at coordinate 12,255 of JAJOOR010012823.1, forward strand.
TGAGTCCAAGATTTGGACTCATTTGGAGGCTTATTCATAATAAATATGGTGTCCCAAATGCCTATTTTGTGCTAATAACTGATGTAAAACCCTTGATTTTCACATATATGGATTGAGGAGCAACGCTAGGACAGAAATGGGCAAGAAGGACAACACAAGCGAAAAAGAGAAGGGAAATCAAGCCTGATGATCGCCAATGTCACTCGGCGACTAGCCCAAATGCCTCTCCACGGCCTTAAGTTATAGGATGTTAAGGTTGGATTAAGGGTGACGTTGGCGAGCAACAATCCCATTCGGTGAAATGTCGGAGTCACTCGGTGATAGATAACCAAGTCGCCAAAAGCATTGATGGAAACCCAGTCAATCACAGATGGGTGAGACAAATGAATAAAGGGTGCATCGCAGAATGAAAGGGCAATATACAGACTTAGCTCGCCTATAATTATAGTGGCCAGATGAAGAAGACGTAAAGCGGGAAGTCGAGACGTAAGGGTAATCAGTGAGTCGCCGAACGGTCAGCTAAGCCTGACTTTCCTCGCCAACTGGTTACAATAAGTCACACCAGATTTTGTATAAATTGATTTTTGCATGATAGAGAAAGCATTTAGAAACGTGAGGAACAAAAGATTGAGAGAAAGAACACTACTATAGGTGATTCCTAGTGATTATAACAAGATTCTTCTTTGAGATTCTATAATAGAGGAGATTTTAGTTAACTTTAACTTACAATTTTCATTTTTACCCAGCTATGGAAAACATTGCAGATATTACTTTTCCTCTTTTTGTTATGATTGGCGAAAACCCTCTCCTTGGGGTTTTGACTATGTAACCAATTGTTGCGTTTTAGTAAGTGGGTGTCACTGATTTGTGAATAATGTTGTTAATTTTATGTGGGTCTGAATTGTTGCTGCGTGTTGATTTCGTCTTGCAAGATTAGTGTAATAAGTTCAGTGTTTTATTCTTGCTCGAGAGAGAAGTGTAGAGCCAAAGTAATAATTTAGCATCCTTAGTGGTGGGTCACCATGATTTCAACATTGAAAAGTGGAACATGAGATCTATCCTTTTTATCAAGTTTGTGAGAGTGGATTTAATTAGGAAGAGGACTAGGCATCTTACGACTAGTATCGAAGTTCGAGAGAATTCGACAATAAGGCAATTGTTCGAGATAAAAATTGCCTTACATATAGTTCAACCTACCTATGACAATTTATCCTATTGTTAGCATTGATGTTCACCCACTAAGTTAAATTCAAAAATTGGTTGGTCAATTCCCCAAGTGTTACCTCACTATTTGATCGTTTTGTGTTTGAGTGTTGAATTGGATTTATAACTACTACCTGAAATTTGAAACATAAACCAAAAAGCTGCAGTAAGTGTTCAGTTAAAGAGATTGTTGTCATACTTTCATATTTGAATTCAAAAGACTACTCTCTGTGGGATCGACCCCAACTCAAGTGGTTGGGTTTATACTAATTTACCACCACTGACACTTAGAATTGGATGAAGTGTCTTTGAAACGTTAATAAAAAATCTATCGTTATCTGAGGCAACATTTGTGGTGGTGCTGTATTAAGAGGGACATTGCAACTTTTGTCATTAAGTGCTTGAGCTCTTGATATGCTCAAATTAGACCTCCATAAAGAAGCATAAGCGATCGTTATCAAGTAAAGAACCCAACTTGTAGGTTGGGGTCGATCCCACGAGGAAACTGGTTTAGACTTAACTTTAACTTACACTTATATTCATTTAGTCAAACTACTTCCAGAAACAAGAAATAAAAAGGGGGGATTTGTGAAACAAATTGTAAGAATTAAGTAAGTAATCATCAAACAAAAGTCAATTTTTTTTTGTTGTTATCAAGATGAGAAAATTAACTAAGGTATACGTGTTCACCTCAAGCTCATAACTCAGTAATCCTAGTAATAGCAATCCTTCCCTAGTGTATTACATGCAAAGTGATAAGTTAGGTATCTCTAAATACTTGGTCCGGCATCTAGAGAATTCACCCCGCACCTTGGTTCGGCTACGTGTGTATAAATTACTAACCCTTACCTTTACCTCATATTAGACATCATAATCGATGTTTGGCTTAGTTATTATTTCGCACCAATCGACACTAGCCTATTAGATAGTATCACACTAAATCTATGTTGATAATTCTTTTCTTGTTGATTACCTCCTTGGTCCAGCAAGTAGCAACAAGGCGAGTTCTAACGCGTGCACTCGTTAAAAAGACTTTTGAACGAAAGAATTATCAATTCATGCAAAACATTATTCAAGAATTGCTTATTTATTATTCATACTTCATTAATCGCTCATAGATCCCACAACACTAGTTGTGGAGTGTAGTTACCCATAATCATATGAACACAATTCATTGTTTTAGATGAAAGAATTATGAACTTACGTTGTTGAGAAAAATAAACCTAGAATTTCAACTTGAATTTCAAACCAAATCTTCAAAACTAACCTTTGGTAATCAAGAATTGCTCCGGTAGCAACAATTAATTCCCTAGTCACAAAGTAAAACAAAAGTAATAATATCTAACCCCTAAAAACGAGATTTACATGCCCTATTTATAGAAAATAAGTCCTAAAATAAAAGGGAAACAAATTAAGGAAAGTGTGTTCAGGTATGCGTCATCATTCCACTAGACTGACTCACGTACCGTCAATGGATCTACGGTCCGTGAGTCCCTTCGGTCAACTAGGATTTAGAAAATAATTCAGCCTCCAAAAATTAGCTTCTTTGAAGTAAACGACGGACTTGTAGTATGGACCATAGATCTATCTACGGTCCGTCAATCCCCTTCCGTAGCTCCACACTTGGAATCTTCAAAAATTAGGTACTGGAATCTTCGCAGTGTCAATCTATGGATCAATTATACGGTCCATTGATCAATCTACGGACCGTCATGGCCACCGTGGTTCCACACTCTGTCAGATTTCCCTGATTTACCTTTCATGCCTTGCCTGCTGATCTACGGCTATCACCTACGGAGCGTCACTGGACCTACGGTCCATAGATCACATCCGTAGATGCCCTTTCGGCAGTTATTTCAGTTGTCCCTTTATTTCCGCGCCTGAACGTCTTTCCTGCAAAATATGATAAAAATACATAAAAAACAATCCAAAAAGGCCTTAGACACACACAACTTGTAAATGAAATGTATTAGAAATACCGTAAACTCACGGTATATCAACACCCTCAACTTAAATTCGTTGTTTGTCCTCAAGTGACGCACTAAGACTCTAAATGACACTTGTATAGAAGCAAGCATTTCAAGCACAAGCAATCACATGGCTTTCTACCCCACTCTCTTTGTGGGTACACAATTTGTTCTCTTAGACTCGATAAGCTAATTCATGCGGATCAAACCATGACAACGATTGACCAACCAAGACACAACCATACACTATTTCACTATCACCAAGGTACCAACTCTCCGACAATGTACTAAGTGCCCTTACTTCAAAGGAAATCCCTTTTCTTTCGCACAATGACTTATTAATTTGAGTACAAGGATTCATTCAACACTCACACTCAGAAATAACTTCAAGTACAATTAGTGCTCAGTACCATAGGCTTGCCCTTATTTTCACTGCTTAGACTCTCCAAACTAGACTCTAGGATCACTATAGGACTTTCTTGGCTTGTAACGTAGGCTTAGGGTCAGGTATGGTACATTTGGGTACTTCTTAGTGACTTTCTGCCCTCCTTGACATTACACTAGGCTTTCCACCTCTTTTTGCCCTATTTTTGCCATCCTACCATTTTACCTTATTTCCCTTGATTTTCTTCAACCACAGATGTGACTTTACACTTTGTAACTCTTTTTACTTTTATTTTATTTTTCTTTTAGCTTTCAATAGATAACATCATTTCCTCTCTTTTTCAACATCAAACTCTTATCATACCCTTTTTTCTTTCGGTTTCCTCTTTCATAGCCACCCTCAACTTATGGATTTTCCATTGGTTAAGGTGCACAATACCCGATGTCGGATCAGGGCCAAGATTGAAGTTACTTTTTACATTAGCCACCCTCAACTTAGGATTTTGGCCTAGGTCGTGGTGCACATGTCCAAGGAGGGACCGGGGCCAACATAGTCAATTATATGAAGGTAAGTTTGGGGTATAGAAAGAAATGGTATTATTTTAGGCTCAAAGTATTTGGATCAAAGGGAGCATTTGTTTCATTTGGTTGGATCCTTCTTTTAGGAAATTTGCGGACTTATCAGAACAATGGTATATGATCACTTCCTAACCTCTAGATTGAATTGTCTTAGCAGGACTAACCGGGCAAGTTCTAGTTTTGCACAAAAACTGTTTGAACACTCAACTATTCTCACACACTCTTGGCACATAGTTTAATTATCAGATTATCATATTACCCAGTTCAAGTTTCAGCGTACTTATCATGCCATCAAGTTGATTCATTATCATGTCATACACAGAGCCAAAACTTTCATCTAATCGTAGCCTGCAAATTCTAGCACATATCACAAAATCTGACGGGTATCGTTTTTCCAAGCCATCATGTTTCTTTCTTTTTCATGCTTCTACACATACGATCCTAACACATGCCGCTTCAACATAAATTACACAATCTCTTGGGGAAAAAGAATACAGGCAAGAAAACTCCACTAGAGGATCTATGAGTTGGGTTACTCAGACTTCACCCTATCACTCACAATCAATTTACCCCACCCCTAACAAAAATAGATGGGATTTTCCCCAATGCATACAAAAGAATAAAGAGAAAATGGATTGGGTGAAGCAAACCTGTGGCACATAGCGCCGGCAAATCATCAACAAGCGGGTAGGTCCGGTTTCCCGGAGCCCGCTCGAACAATAGTTGGGTCACCCTCTGTAGTGCCCACATCATCCATCATAGCACCCTCAGTAGTGCTCTCTATCACTCTTACCGCACCATCAGTGGTGCTCACAACGTCCCTCACAACAGGCGGGACCTCTACAACTGGGGCAGAACTCGATGCCCCTGCAATACTCTCACGCACCCTCCGCTGGCGCAACTCTTCATCCAAAATCAAAGCCTTCCTAGCCTCCTTCTCCTGCCTACGCTTTCTCTTGTGAGCTTTTTCCTCCTCAGTGCGACTAGAACAGTGCCTCTTACCTTTGGTATGTGTAGGCGCAGACTCCTCCTCGGCGGTCCCACTGAATAAAGCATCCAGGACCATATCATCAGCCAGTACAGTAGGTGTAACCTGAGGTTCAACTGTAGGGGTGGAAAGAATGGCATCAATGTCGGCTCGGAGACTGGCTAATTCAGCCTGAAAAGAGGATAGATCTATTGCCAGGGCTGGTCGCTCGAGGACTCACAATTCAAAAGCATCAAGATACTTATTAACGGCCTGGACCTTCCGGTCTAACATGACTTCCACCCTTCGCTCCATTCTTGCCTTGCACTCGGCTATAGACTTTTGCATCCAAGGTTGTATATGATGCAGCAATGTGGCCATCTGAGCCTCTAATTTATGTACTCTAGCCAATGGGACAACAGTAGCTCCTAACTGTGGTGTAGACCGGGATGAACTAGGAGACATGCTAGCGGCCTGGGAAGACGAGGCCAGGACAGTATCAGAGTGATCTGGAATAATTGGGTCACCGCCCTATGACTGCCCCACTGTGTCTGCAAGATCTACGCCCAAGTAAGGTACTCAACCTGGGGCTCTCTACGAGGTGCCACCACATTTTCCTCATCTCAGTTGAGGCCTATATCTAAATCCCCGGTAGGGTGGATCAACCTATCACAATGCCAGATCGGCACTCCAGAGTCCCTGCACCTTTGGAAAATCAAACATGGAAAGGGGTTAGTAGTGGAGGTCTTGAATGCCCTCTCGTGAATCTCTACCAGCAGCATGCGGGCAAAGTCAATCTCCACTCCTGCTACTAATGCTGCAACCATGACCGCTCTGTCCCAAGTGAGTCGGTTGTCAGCTTTTGTAGGTGACACCTTGTTACCAACAAACAGAAGAACTTGGCCCCAATACTTAATGTCGCCTTTCGGATACCCAATCGTGGTGTGGCGACCTACTCTGCACACTCGCCATCAGCAACATGTACTTAGCCAACCATAGTATAACAGCCTTTCGCTGCTCAGCATTACTCTGGAAAGCACCGCTCCGCGCAATGTCCCATCTGTAATCAAACTCCGCTGTGTTTAGCGACCAAGTGTTACCTGTGGTAGGCCCATAGAGAAAGCGGCTGATGGTAGCCTATGATATGTCTACCGGACAACCTCGGACCATAGTGGACGTGAGAGGATCTTGGGCTAAGGGCTTTGATTGCTTGGAGATCGACCCACAGAGAGTGGCAGCATGGTAGGCGTAGAACTCCTACACAATCTCCTCAATATAAGTCCCTGGGTCTCGAACCATCCAGTCACACTTGTGAAGGTTGAAAAGCCGGTGAATGTCGGGGACAGTGTGCAAGCTCCTTGTGAGGACTCTGCGCTCCTCTGTAACAATTCGGGCCATCTTCTTTTTATCATTAATCATCTTGGCATCCCGATAGATTTTCCATTGGCCCTCAACACACAATCTGTTTGGCTCACCGGCCACTGGAGTAGTATTCTCAATCCTTGGTATTGGTACTGACTCTGAGCTAGTGGCCTCATCAGATGAGGCTGCTTGTTCATTCTGGCTGGACCCTGTGGCTGACTTGGTGTTGGACCCTGAGGCATGGGCAGACTCGGACCCCGAAGCATGGCTGGACTCAGAGCCCAAAGCATGGGTAGATACAGACCTAGTAGCTGAACTGGAAGCAGCCCCAGTTGCTGACCCGATCAGTGTGTGCTCCTCATCAGACTGGGAGACAGTGACTACGTCGGGAATAACCTTCCGGGGGGTGCCTCTGGTCGCTCAGGGTGTAGTGGGAGAAGTCCTTGTGTTGGGAGGAGTATATGCTGGATCTCTTTTCGTGTCTGTGTCCTCATCAATTAACCTGAAGCTAGGAGCAACAGATTTTGACTTGCTCTGTTTTGAGTAGGCGACTAGCTTCTTGGGTGCCATCGTAGCTGTGGAAGTCATATTAGTGCCAAAACTAAATCTAAACAACTAAAAAAAACTTTAGAACTATAAACGAACAGTAACAAAGTCCCAAGAAAATTTTAGACAAAAGCTACAATGGTCATCCACGGATGGGACCTACGGTCCGTAGACTGATCTATGGTCCGTGGAACCCTTTTGTGGATCAGAGGACCAACAATATTGGTTGCAGATGGAAACCACGGATTTACAGAACGGTCTGTAGATTGATCTACGGACCATAGTCCACATCCGTGGTTTCACACTTGGTGAAATTTTCAAGAGCATCAACCCACGAACCCAATCTACGGTCCGTAGATTGATCTATGGTCCGTAGACGGGGTATCGTGGATGGGATCTGTGCCAGGTTTTAGCCATTCTTAATTTTCAAGTCCACATCTTAGGCCATTTTCAGCAATATCCTAGTCTAACCATGCATTTCAACATGGAATCATGCTAGTTTGTCAGTCTTAGGATTCCGATTAATCATTTCAACAATTATTTAAAACAACCTTTGGAACCCTAAGTCGAAACTTACATGTAGACTTAATAATCACATACAACAAGGCAACACAATCGCCATCTATCATTCCAAGGGTATTGTAACTTCCAATTTTATCATGCAATTTCATCTAACAATTACCCAAGGTCAAGACCCGACTCCCGACTTTCTATATTCTATCTATGAACCGAAATTCAAAGCGAGAGGAAAGTCTATTACCTTACAAGCAACATGGAGTGGGGTGATTTTCATGACGACAATAATTTTTGAAAGACCAAAGATGACACCTCATCGTTACTAACCCAACACCCGACCTTTTTTTTGGAATATGGAATGAGTTGTATTCGGAATGGAAAGGAAATGTGGGAATGATGGGGGAATGGAAGGGATGATTTTAAGGGGGAGTTATGGCGTGATTTAGGGGAGTTGAGGGTGTTTTAAACGGTTGGAGAGTGAATGGAGGGAAGTGGAAATGATTTGAAATTAGGTAGGAAACTGGTTTAGACTTAACTTTAACTTACACTTATATTCGTTTAGTCAAAGTACTTCCAAAAACAAGTAATAAAAAGGGGGGATTTGTGAAACAAATTGTAAGAATTCAATAAGTAATCAGTAAACAAAAGTCAATTTTTTTTTTGTTACCAAGATGAGAAAATTAACTACGGTATACATTTTCACCACAAGCTCATAACTCAATAATCTTAGTAATAGCAATCCTTTCCTAGTGTATTACATGCAAAGTGATAAGTTAGGAATCTCTAAATTCTTAGTCCGACATCTGGAGAATTTCACCCCACACTTTGGTCCGGCTACGTGTGTATAAATTACTAACCGTTGTCTTTACCTCTTATTAGACATCATAATCGATGTTTGGCTTAGTTATTACTTCGCACCAATCGACACTATCCTATTAGATAGTATCACACTAAGTCTATGTTGATAATTCTTTTCTTGTTGACTACCTCCTTGGTCCGGAATGCAGCAACAAGGCGAGTTCTAACGGTGCACTCGTTAAAAAGACTTTTGAACGAAAGAATTATCAATGCATGCAAAACACTATACAAGAATTGCTTATTTATTATTCATACTTCGGTAATCGCTCATAGATCCCACAACCCTAGTTGTGGAGTTTAGTTACCCATAATCATATGAACACAATTCATTGTTTTAGATGAAACAATTATGAACTTACATAGTTGAGAAACATAAACCCAAAATTTCAACTCGAATTTCAAACCAAATCTTCAAAACTAACCTTTGGAAATCAAGAATTGCTCCGGTAGCAAATATTAATTCCCTAGTCACAAAGTAAAACAAAAGTAATAATATCTAACCCCTAAAAACGAGGTTTACATGCCCTATTTATAGAAAACAAGTCCTAAATTAAAAGGGAAACAAATTAAGGAAAGTGTGTTCAGGTACGCGTCTTCATTCCACGAGACTGACTCACGGACCGTCAATGGATCTATGGTCCATGAGTCCCTTCTGTCAGCCAGGACTTAGAAAATAATTTGGCCTCCAAAAATCAGCTTCTTTGAAGCAAACGATGGACTTTCAGGACGGACCGTAGATCCGTCAATCCCATTCTGTAGCTCAACACTTGGAATCTTTAAAATCAGGTACTAGAACCCTCGCAGTATCAATCTACGGATCAACAGTATGGTCCATAGTTAAATCTACGGACCGTCAATGGCCACCGTGGTTTCACACTCTGTCAGATTTCCCTGATTTGCCTTCCATGCCTTGCTTGCTGATCTACGGCCATCACCTATGGTCCGTAGATCACCTCCGCAGATGCCCTTTCTGCAGTTATTTCAGTTGTCCCTTTGCTTCGGCGCTTGTACGTGTTTCTTGCAAAATATGATAAAAACACATAAAAACCAATCCAAAAAGGCCCTAGACACACACAACTTGTAAGCGAAATGTATTAGAAATACCGTAAACTCACGGTATATCAGCTCCCAGTAGGTTAAGTATGAGAACCAGAGCGAGGTTGTGTACCTTAAGGGTTTTGATTCTATTTGAGTCATCATGGATTATTGACCAAGTCAGCTCACTTTCTACCGCTACAGACTGCAAAGACATTAGATTAGTATCACGTACCAAAGAACATCCTAGACGTTACATGGAGCATAAAACTCTGAAAGTCCCTACACAAGCCACTTCTAATAAATCATACATGATAATAAAGTTTCTCTTAACAGATAGTTTATATCAATAAGAATTTGTCAAAAACATAGAAGAAGTCTAATATATTCACCGACCCATCTATTACATCAAGAGTGATTGGGACGTAACCCATACATCACAAACAATCTAGAAAGTATAGAAATAAAGAAATAAAGGGTTCGGTCCTCAGAATATGAGGACTCACCACTCTCCAAAAGACACTAATGTGATATGCAAGGACCAAGTTAAAGCATAAGATAAGAGGTTAGAAGCACAATCATGATCATGGTCAATCAAAGTAAAATGCATCTTTGAACACATGTGAGATAGTTGTAAAAGTAATCCTAGTTCATCATTATTGTGGATGTAGACTGAACCGGCATATAGACCATTTGAGCTATAATATGGAATCTAGTGTCTATCCAACACCGAAAAGTGATGTCCTTACTGGCAAAGGTAAGGACCATAACTTCTATCGTAAGTTGATCCACTAGCTAATGTTTATCTAAGAGAATCATCCTGTGGTGGCACATAAGTATGGGATTAGGATATTGCTACTAGAAACCTGACCTCTAGCTATGGGAGAGCTTCCATCTCAATATGCTCTTGGTGTTAAGCATAAATCCCACAGAAAAGTCATTAGTGTTTACTTGTTATATCATTAGGAGACATGGGTAATCATCTGCTCCTTATCATCTATGGAAGGCACATTAAGTAGCCAATCCAAGCTAGGTTTAATTAGATTGGCTCCTAAATCTTGATTCAAAGTTTAGTTGAGAAAACCTTTCAACTCTAAGAATACTTTATGTGAGAAAACCCTTCGAAATTCATGTATTGAGTAGTAGTATGAGAGAAATCCCTTCACAACAACAACATTGATGTTTTACTTATCAAGAACCTTAAATCAGTTTTCATCCATTTCATAAAGAACATGTCACGACACGAGTCTAGACCCCGGATGCGACATGGCGTACTTGACCCCGAAAGGGTCTCGTACAAGCCTCTTAGCATTAATAACATTCGATCTATAGAAATATTGTAGAATTAAAACTTATATATATATCCAAACATTCAAAAAAGACTTCATTTAAAAACACAGCGGAAGTCTAAGTGTCACATGACCATCTAAAACAAGTCTTGAAAACTAATGTAGGGACACGACCATTTACAATCGAAAAGACTAGCATTGTCTATTAGATGAAATAAAAGAAATTTCTAAAGTACTTGTCCTCGAGCTAGGAGGACATACCACTTGATCTTGGAAGAATATCAATCCAAGCACTCCAATCTAGACAGAGGAAATCACTTGTCGGAACCTACACTTGTAAACACAGAGAAAATAGGGGTTAGCATTTTAAAACGGACATTTTATTTGAAGATCATGCTCGTATGCCATTTTAATAAAACTTTATGAACATAAACATAAGAGGAATAATATAAGACCTAATCAACTTACAAGTCACTTATACACATTAGAACCATAATCCACATATAACCCATTACCTTCACATAAGCCTTCACCTCAAGTAACCCTGAAGCTATACTTTGTGTAATATATGGATAGCGTCACATACCACTATCCACACCAAGTACCACCTTAAGGTCACCAAAGTGAACTTACCATCCAACCTTTTAATCTTCACCCCATAATCACACATAAGTGACATAACACTTCATAAGTCATATTAATACATAAGGGCCATCACCTAAGACAACTCTAAGTCATACTTGTGCAATATGCAAGTAGCATCCCATACTACTACTCCAACTAAGTATTCCTTTGAAGTCACCATAGGCAAGATACATTCACATACAATAAGTCATAACAAGGAAGTAATTCATAATACAATCCAAGTATAGCATGCATAAATACATTTAAGCATAAGTCACATTCTTCATTAACTTCATTACATTAAGAGCGCCTTCATTCATTAGACATTAAACCATCATTCTTCATTAACACATCATCATAAGAGCCTATTCATTTCATTAACATTATAAAGGAACACATCATGACCTCTCTCAAAGCCTACTTGTGCAATGCATAGATGGTGTCCCATACCACCACCCACACGAAGTAGTGCATCCTTAAGAAGCCATAGTTCATTAACATTCTTTGTGTGGGTACGCCTTAACCGACATATACTATGTGAGAAATGCATGGAATTCCGGTGTCACCCTCACAGGATAAGGGATTCCTACTTGCCTAAGGTAAGACCATTGTTTTTAACTTAAGTGGATACACTAGCTAGACCTATGTGGGCACATAGTTATTGGTTAGGGAGATTGCTACTAGATACTCCGCCTCAACTTATGGATGATCATCCATTTGAAGAGATTGCTACTAGATACCCCACCTCAACTCCCAGATGAGCACCCATCTCAAGCCATATCCACTCGGTGCTTAGCATTATTCCCCATGGAATACATTACATTCATTACATTAGTACATTATGGGATACGAGATTATTACTAGATACTCCGCCTCAACTCCCTGATGAGCATCCATCCCCAAACCCAACATTCATTCGTGCATTGGAAAGCTCATGGATTCAAAGATGAGAATAGCCTTTCACCTAAGAATCCGCTTATTGTGAGAAAGTCCTTTCACCATAAGTCAGTATGTTTCATTAGAGTACAATTGAGAATAGCCTTTCAATCAAAACATCATCATTAACGTTATCTTAAGAAACTTCATTCATTAGTCATTCATGAGTGTATTTATGTGAGAATAATCTTTCACATAATCATCATCATTCATACAGTTGCCTTTTAAACATGATCATAATACGTCTATAGTAATCACACATATATACTTCACTTCATAAGATACATAGTAATTAAACACCTCCACCTTTCAAGTGGATCAATAGCTCAAGCACAATTCTACTACAACAAGTAATTTGGTCATCACTTGCCCTTTCAAGGCCATGAACACAAATCATCAACTCACCAACAATTTCCATAATTAAGGCATAGATAATGGTACAATTCAATAAACCAAAATAGTTTAAACCTAGTCCATTCATAAGCTTTCATAATCATCAAACCCACTTCATAAAGGCACAACAAAATTGAGAGCATTCATGGGTTCACAGAGTATTTCCATCATAAATCATCAATTAAACACTAATACAACCATAATTTGTCATTATAAACCATTTGAAAAGGTTTGATGAAAGAACCCATAAGATTGAGTAAAACCCTAGGTTTTTGATAAGTCAAAATCACCTTTGAAGTGGATCCTTGAATGAAAAGTAAGACAAGGATGAAGACTACGATACCTTTATATTGAATCCCCATGAAAATAGGAGAAGAAACATCTTGGAATCCACCAACCCTAGCTTCAATGGCTTCCTTCTTCTTCCTTGAGTAATTTAGAGAGATAATTTTTTTAAAGGAGGAACTCTTTGGTCGATTTGGGGAAATAAGGAGTTAATGACTTATTTTAGCAATTAAAACTATATATACTAGTGATATAAAATATTTAAAATCAACCCCACGTAATAATTAATTAAAAATAAATTACTCAAGCACCCTCCACTTAAGGCAGCCCGTCTGGGACCACGCCCACACTGACGGGTTGTGAGACGCACCACGGCTAGTGGTGGTGCCCATGGTCCCTTGACCAATAGCCTCCTAAACTTGGCAAGGCTCCCAAGTGGTGAAGTCAATCCCACGTGCCTTCCCACAGTCTGTGGTCTTCACCACGAGCCGTGAAGTGGCTTGTGAAGAAGAGCCTTCCTTGGGCAGCCTAACAAGCACACTGTTTTGCCAACCACGGGTGGCACCACAGCACGTGGTGGACACTATGGCTCGTGAAGACCCTTGTTGTGATGGAAGCCAGTGGCTAAAGGTTGTCTTATGCACCCTTGGCTCCTACAAAGCAAAGTCAAGACCACGGGGCCTCCCACGATTCGTGGTCAAGACCACGAGTGGTGGTGGAGGTCGTGGTTCCTAGGTAGTTGCTAGGACTCAATCCCATGTCTCACACATGCCTAAGGGACCTTCACGAGCCCTTTCACTAACCGTGGTCAAGACCACTGATGAGTCCACAATTTGGACTCATTTAGGGCTTTATTTTAATAGAATTAGTGTCCTCAAATGTATATTTTGTCTCAATATCTGATGAAAATCCTTAAGTTTCAGGTATTGGGAATTTGAGGCAAAACATGGACACTACTTGGTAAGAAGGAATAAGGCGGCTAAAAATAACGAAGAAATGAAGGCCTGAAGATCACCGAGCCCAGTTGGCGATTCACCGATCAGCCTGGAGATCACCTTTTGTTCCAGTGCACTAAACCTTGAAGAAAAAGGTCAAGTTGGCGATGAAATGAAGCAGTCAACGTATCACCAAACAGTTCCGCGAAGCAGTACTCTATCTCCCAACGACTCAAAATGCGAAGAGGATAAAGGCTAAAGTAGGAAGGCGATGAAATAGACCAAATGGCAGATCGCCGAATGTATCAGCAATCCCGATTAACTTTGTCGAAGGTACCTTCGCAACACATTTTCAAACACTGTAAATACTTGTTTAAATTTCTAGTTTTGTATCGTATCACTATTATTCTTAGAACGTTTTACATTTTTTTAGAAAGTTTAAGTTTTAGACGGTTTAGGAGAGTTTGTTCTAAGACCTTGAAGATTTAAAGGGTTCCAACTCCATGAAATTGGACTTGGTCTCGAAATTTTTTCACTCTTGACCTATTTTACGACATAATCCTTCATACCAGTTGATGAAAACTTATATTGGTATAAATTTTTATCTCTTTTACATGTCTAGCTAAAACCCCAATTCTTGGGGTGTGATTTTGTGAATATGGGTTAGATTATCTATTGGGTCTTGCTTGTTGATGGTTTATTTGGTTTTTAGATGTGATTTCATTTAGTAATTTTGTATGATCTTAATGGAGCTGTAGTTGCAAATACAATTTCATCTTAGTGTTTTCGGCTTGCTCGAGAGAAAGGTCATAAAACTAAGACAGCTAAATTGATAACATGTGGTATTGGGTCGACATGGGTTCAGCTCGAGAAAGTGAATTCTGGTCCTTTTCCCAAACATTCAGCTCGAGAGAGTGAATGGGCTAAGGCAGAGGTTGTGCTTAAAGCGGTAACTCGGTGTTCGAGAGAAACTGAGTCGATTCGGGATAAGTTGCTCGAAAGAAAATTTACCCCCACTATAGTCTAGCCTAGTGACAAATACTCAACAATTTACTATCAAAACGGTGTACCCGACAATTTAGTTTATCTAGTATTCCTATCACATCCCAAGAATCCCCTCCCTCTATCTAGTTCTTGTGTATTTTCATTATTTGTAGTTTTTAATTAATACAAAATCCCTCATTGATAATTGATACTTGCGTCACCCCCTTTAGATTTAGTATGTTTATATTCGATAATGTCTATAACTATGACTAATAAGAAATAAAGAATATTTTTCTATTAATTCTCAAAACCTCTCCCTTGGGACTCGACCCCAACCCTTGTTTGGGTTACCTTACTATTGTATGATCGTAGAGACTCGAATTAGTAATTGTGTCTTGATTATGCAAACATCAAATGGCGCCGCTGCCGGGGAGTGGTGTTAATTGTGAATTTGTAGTTAAGTAAAAAAAAATTTGTTCTTCTTAGTTGTAGTTCTACTTACCTAATTTGTAGTTTTTTTTCATTGCTTTGTGTAAATATTTCTGGAAACATGAGTGTTAATGGAAACAACGACAGTCATGTGGGCTACCAAGATGACATCAGAAATCTCAACGATGTCCAGGAGCCTAACATGAATGAGCCCCATCTAATGGGAGGTATTGGGGCCATCAGTTTACCTCCATCCGAAGCAAATATAGTGTTTCATATAATGAGCACTATATTGCAACTGTTGAAACTAAAAGGACTATTCAGTGGTTTGGCGCATGAGGATCTTTACGAGAATCTTTGAAACTTCGTATATGTGTGCGGACCAATCTCTTTCATAAACATCTCTCAGGAGTCAGTCCGCTTAAGGTTATTCCCTTTCTCGTTGATGGGAGAAGTGTGCAAATGGCTGGCAAAGTTGCCATGCGAATCCATCACTTCTTGGGTGGAGTTGGTCACAACATTTAATGTGAGATTTTTCCCTCCCTAGAATAAGATGACTCTTCGAGACAGTATCCAAAGCTTTAAGCATCTAGAAGGAGAGCCTTTGCATGAAACTTGGCTGCGGTTCAAAACCATGGTGCTTCAAAGCCCAACCCATGGTCTGTCGGATAGCGTGTCGCTATAGTACTTTTATCATAGTTTGGACTTGGTAAACAAAGGTGTTGCTGACCAACTTTCACATGGAGGCTTGATGCAGCAACCGTATGCAATAACAGCCCAAATTTAAGATTGCATGACAACCATCAACAGAGCGTGGTACACCCGCGAGGACCAGGTCTCCCCTCTCACATTCAAGCTATCCAAGGAGCAAATTGAAAGGGATCATGAGAGAGACCAAAACATGGCCAAGATCATGACACAGCTTGACATTTTATCCAAAAATGTCAAGGGGGTTGTGCCTGTAGTGTCAATGTCATTGGGTCGGGTGTAAATCCTAAGGAGACGAAGTTTGAAGCATTTTATAATAAGGAGGTATATTTTCTAGCCAACCAAGGTGGTCGTTATCATTCAAACTACCTGAGGCAGGGTGGTAACTAGGGTTGGGCTAGAGAAGAGGGTTGGAAGGATCGCGACAGAGAATGGAAGGACCGAAATCCTAACTGGAAGGATGGGGAGAAGGACAGGTAGGTGCCTCCCCATGAGCGCCAAAAGTCGAAGGATTCAGAAGGTGGTCGGTCGGAGGATATGCTTTCTGGTATCCTCAACAAGGTTGATAGGTCGGACAAGATCTTGAAAGAAATGAAGGAAGACGTGTTGACCCTGAGCCAGACCGTCACCTACCATTAGTATCAATCAAGCAGCTGGAGACCCAAATTGATCAAATGTCGTCTCACCTAAATTAGAGACAAAAAGGGGGTGTTCCTAGTGACACTATAGTCAACCCCAAAAATAAGGTTTGAAGGTGGACTTGCATCGTGCCACGATGTTAACTAAGACATTGTTTGGGAGGCAACCCAAACCTTTTAATTCTTTATGTTGCTTTGATAAAATAATGATGTGTTGATTGTGCAGATGGAAGTATGGAGAGTGAACGAAAAGTGCAGATTGATGACCAACAGGTCTAATCAGTGAATCACCGAACAGTTCGGCGACCCCGAACTAGAATGTCGTTAGACTGAAGACCAACTTACATTGGAGTCTGTATAACTCGGTGAGCACAGGAAATTATTGGCGAATCACTGACCATGTCGACGATCCTGACGTAGTCCACCATTTGAACTCCTGGAAGTTTTGTAAAATTTGGCGAGGCAAGTGGCTACCTGGCGAAATGCCGAATGGTTTGGCGATCCTGATTAATGTCATTGAATAGGTGAAAACTGGACGGTTTTTCAGGCCAAAGATTTAAAAGTTTTAAATTCATTCTCATTCCCTCACCTTTCCATCTTTCCAAACTCACCCCGCACTCTAGTTTTTATATGTCTTGCATTTTTGGGGTATTTTTAGTTGTTGATTTGTCCCTGGAACTTGGAATACATTGCTGCCTAGTGATTCATTTCCATTTTAGTCAGCACGAAAGGTTGGTTCCCAAACACTGAGTTTGTTTTATCAATTTCGTACTCAATGCAATGATATTACCTTGTTGATGTGTGCTGGGCCTCTCTGGTATCCATTAAAAAAATTTGTTTGCCTGTTAGATACACTAATTTTTCCCGTACCAAGTTAAATAGTTAATTCCTGAAAATTGTACCTTGAAGGAGATGAAAAATCATGGGTTGTGCATGAGTGTCATTGGGTCTAAGCCTAATTTGAGTTGTGCATGCCTTTATTTTGTTTTTGGGGGTTGCGGGTTTGAATTCGAGAAGGTGGGTTGTATGAAGGCACGTTGGGTCATTTGCCGAGCTGGGTCGTGCTAGCCGAACCACTCTACTACTCGCCTAATGATCCCATCTCGCCTTTAATTTCATGCTACATGTTTTGATTGGTTTCTGAATCTTTCGGCGAGAAGCATGAGTTTGCCAAAAGCACTCGGCGAATCGCCGAAAGTCTTCTTGTTCAACCTTTGTCTGCACCCCTTGAACTCCCACTGCCCTGAAACTTTCGACGGGCAACCCCTTGCTCGCCGAAATTATTCAACGACTCACCAAAAGGATTGGTAAGATAAGTCTGCCTGTAGTTGATTGTCCTTGTTTTGTTTGTTGAATATTTTCTATCTTTACCTCGAATCTTTGCAGACATAGCTAGACCTAAAGTTGCAGGGAGAATCATGCCACCGTGACAGATAAGAGTGAATTTTTTTAGGAAAGACACAAATGAAGCGAATCATCCCGAGACAGGAAGTGAGGGCAAAAAGCCTAGTTCCAGCAAGAGATCTATCCCCCGAGATCCCACTGTCCGTTCGTGGACTCTTGGATTTTACACAACTATACATTCATTTTTGCCGACTCATGACTTGGACAATTATAGCAAGTCAGTTGCCGCTGAACCTTCTGAAGTAGCTCCGGGGACTATTATCCTTGTCCAGGTTGACACATTGGGCACTGATGCACAGACAGACAGAGTGACCACTTAGACAAGATCCCCTAGTTACCTCTCTCTATGTCTTTCTTTAATTTACATTCTGGATATTTTATTATTTACATTTGAGGACAAATTATATTTAATTGTGGTGGGGGTGTGGCCCACCTTTGTGTGCTATTTGTGAATCATGTTTTGTTTATGTATTTGAATTGTAAGCTATAATTGTGTTAATACTGCTTTCGTGGAAGGTTTGAGCTTGTGGCTTCTTTTTTTTAAAATTGCAAATGATTGACCCTTCCATAAAAAAAATCCACCTCTTCTATGTGTTGAATGTGGCTGTTCTTTCGCAAATTTGAGTATCGGTTTTGATCTATACCGATGACTTAAATAGTGCTAATAATCGAACAAACATGAATGTGCGGCTACGATGAGGCCAAATGAAGTTCCATAGCCAAATGTGAACTCTTTCCATCTCGTTATGACTAGCCAATTATTAAATCGAGTCTCTTGTAATGATCCTTGCACACTAGCGAAAGTGTGAAGTCTTGTTTGACTTTATGTCGATGCCTTGTGTGATGAGCTTACTATGAACCATGCATCATAACACCTAGAATTTTCCCCGTTGGTCTAATCCACTAAGTAAGGCTATCTTTTCATATGATCTTAGGCAACTTCGAAGAGTTTGAGCCATTTTTTGATATACCTCTTTTGTGGCCTACCTTGTGAGTTTGTGTGAACCTCTTTTGAACACCCCAGAGCCTTACTTTTCTTTGGAAGAAACTTGATGAAAACAATAACCTTTCTTTATCCATCACCCATAATCCTCATAAAGTTGTGGTTTTTTTGAATAGCCAACTTAGGCCAAAAGCCTAAGTTGGGGGTGTGGTGAAAAGAGAAGGCAAATCAAGAAATACAAGAAAGTCCCTTGGGATTTTGTGAAAAGTGGAACCCCTCCATAAAAAATAAAAAAAATAATGAAAAAGTTGTGGAATAAAGTTATGAAAGTATAAAGAAAATTGTGGTTTCCAACTATCCATGGGAAGTGAATAATAGGACTACTTGTGAGCATAATGAGACTGATGAAAGAAGATGAAAGGGAGTGTTATTCAACCTTTGTTTCATGAGGACTATAGCCACTGAGCCTAATTGACCATACATTTCAACTCAGCTCCATTACAAGCCTTGAAAGACCTTTGTTATCTTGAGTGAGCTGAAGCAAGTTTTGATTGGAAAATATGGGAAAACCTATGGGTGAAATTATGCATTGTGTTCATCTTTGTGGGTGTGAGAGTTGCATTTGATTCCGAAGCTTTAAAATGAGAGCCATTGTATGAATATGGAATCATTCTTTGTGTGAGGGCATTTGAACACTTTCGTTGAGCTTGAACTTGCATTTGAAGCAAGTATTGTGAGCGTGAGATTCTTTGATATTCGTGAGTCACAACTTGAATCTTTGAGTGCAGAATTGATCTTTGTGTGAGTAAAGTGAATCTTGTTGTGTGCATTCATGATTGATTCTTATGTAGCACTTTTTTAGACACCCATTTTGAACAGCTGAACTCGAGTTGCTTGAGGACAAGCAAAAGTTGAAGTTGGGGTGTTGATTAGTCCACAATTCGGACTCATTTAGGGCTATATTTTGATAGAAGTAGTGTCCTCAAATGCATATTTTGTCTCAATATCTGATGAAAATCCTTAAGTTTCATGCATTTGGAGTTTGAGGCAAAGCATGGACACTACTTGGCAAGAAGGAACAAGGCGGCTGAAAAGAACAAAGAAATGAAGGCCTAAAGATCACCAAGCCCAGTTGGCGCGTCGCCGATCGGCCTGGAGATCGCCTTTTGTTCCAGTGCACTGTGCCCTGAAGGAAATGTCAAGTTGGCGATGAAATGGAGCAGTCGGCATGTCGCCAAACAGTTCCGCGAAGCAGTACAATATCTCCCAACGACTCAAAATGCGAAGAGGCTTAAAGGATAAAGCAGGAAGGCGATGAAATCAACCAAACGGCGGATTGCTGAATCTATCAGCAATCCGGACTAACTTCGTCGAAGGGTCCTTCGCAACACATTTTCAAACACTATAAATACTTGTTTAAATCTCTAGCTTAGTATCATATCACTATTATTCTTAGAACTTTTTACAGTCTTTTAGAGATTCTAAGTTTTAGAGGGATTTGGAGACTTTGTTCTAAGACATTGAAGATTCAAAGGGTTTCAACTCCAAGAAATAAAACCTGGGTCTCGAAGATTCTTTACTCTTGATGTGTCTTAAGACTTAATCCTTCATACCCAGTTGATGGAAACTGATATTGGTATAAATTTTTATCTCTTTTACATGTCTAGCTAAAACTCTAATTCTCGAGGTGTGATTTTCTGAATATGGGTTAGATTATCTGTTGGGTCTTTTTTGTTGATGGTTTATTTGTTGTTTAAATGTGATTTCATTTAGTAGTTGTGTATGAACTTAATGGAGTTATGGTTGCAAATACAATTTCATCTTAGTGTTTTGGCTTACTCGAGAGAGCGGTGGTAAAACTAAGACTACTAAATTGATAGCCGGTGATATTGGGTTGACATGGGTTCAGCTCCAGAGACTGAATTCTAGTCCTTCTCCCACACATTGAGCTCGAGAGAGTGAATGGGCTAAGGCGGAGGTTGTTCTTAAAGAAGCAACTCGGTGTTCGAGAGAAACCGAGTCGATTCGGGGTAAGTTGCTCGAGAGAGAATATACCCCCACTATAGTCTATCATAGTCACAAATACTCAACAATTTACTATCAAAAAAATGTACCCAACAATTTAGTTTATCCCGTATTTCTATTACATCCCAAGAATCTCGTCTCTCTATCTAGTTTTCATATATTTTCGCTATTTGAAGTTGTTAATTAATACAAAAACCCCCAATGGTAATTGAAGCTTGCGTCACCCCCTTTAGATTTAGGATGTTTATATTCGATAATGTCTATAGCTATGACTAATAAGAACTAAATTTTATTGTTTTATTAATTCTCAAAGGACTCCCTTGGGACTCGACCCCAACCCGTGGTTGGGTTACTTTACTATTGTACGATCGTAGACACTCGAATTGGAAGTTGTGTCTTGATTATGCAAACATCAACCACTAGTCATGGTCCTTGGGCAGTGTTTGCCAAGCTTAGGGCAGCCTTGGCCTTTTGCTTAGGCTTGCCCCTTTTGACTTGGCTCTTGACCTTGCAACCCTCAACAAAACCTTAGAAGGTCTTTTAAACTACGGGGTCTAGTACGTACTTTAACGTTTAACAACTAAACCCCTTAACTTTTGACATTAAACCTCGTGCTTAGGCTCTAGTTTAACCTATCATTTTCCAAGTCGTTACAATATCCCCCACTTAGGATCAATCTTCCTCGAATGACACGTTAAATGCTTTAAGGGATAATGACTCAAGACTAGAAACCCAACAATCATCACACATCAATATAAATGCATAATCATAGGAGGAAACATCAAATCCACATCAATAAGCTCGATGCATATACAAGAAAGTAGGAACTACCTCTACGAACTCATTATACACCAAAACATCAACTTTTCTCATTCGTTAGAGGAAATTCATTCTCCAACTCACATCATGCTCATCATAGATACACATCAACATGACGAATAAAATCATGAAACTCATTTTCTCACATATGCATAAATTCCATTAAAACATGCAAAACATAAGGAGATCATGAAAATACATTATCACACATGACTCCAAAACATGAAACAAGCTACAAGAAACTCTTGATCTCAAGCTTGAATAAGAATAGAAGGAAAGAGATAAGGATATCAAAACACACCACATCCTACTATTAAACATACTATCCCCCACTTAGGAGAAACCCATCTAAGGCTAACATGAAAAACAACATAAGAACCTCAACAGTACATTCATGACCATAAGGAACTATCACTTATCGGTGCGTTCATCCAGATGAGCTTCATTGTCAACTCTAGCCCAAAGTGCATAGAAACGAATATTCTTTGTAGCATAAGGATCCGAGCAACTAAGAGAAGCTTGTTTGGTCTCTCTCCCTTTTCCCGAGAGTGTTGGGCAACCTCTCATCTTATGACCCTTCTTTCCTCACCCAAAGCACCCATCCGTGTCGGCAAGGCACTTTCCCAAATGTTTCTTCCCACACTTGGCACATATCGATCTTTCAAAAGAAGAACCACCTCTATTCCATCATTGAGATTTAGGGTTAAACTCCCTATCATTGTTGACCATTGGGGAATCTTGGTTGTAGTACCTCTTTTTGTACCTTGGTTGACTTTGTTCATCGGGCAATCTTGGTTGTAGTACCTCTTTTTGTACATTATCAATTGTCATAGATATGGCTTTTTCCACTCCACTAGGGGCCTAAAACAAGGAGACCCCCTATCTCCAGCCCTATTTATATTAGGTGTTGAAGTACTTTCAAGATCTCTCAACAATCTTCATCAACACCCCTTATATAATGGTTTCTACATGGAGTTGAGAGGTCCTCAGATCAATCATCTAAGCTTCGCTGGTGATGTTATTATCTTCCCATCAGGCAGAAAGAAGTCTCTCAAGCTGATCATGCACACTTTAGGTACTTATGAGAGAGTTTATGGGCAACTCATAAACAAAATAAAAAGCTACTTCATGATCCCAGCCAATTCTTTCAGAAGCACCAGTGATAGAATCAAAAGAGTTATAGGATTTTATCAAAAAGAAGGTCCCCTTACATACCTTGGCTGTCCTATTTTTATTGGTAGGTCAAGAATCATCTACTTCTCCGAATTGATCAACAAGGTGGTGAACAGGATTACGGGATGGCAAACTAAATTGTTAAGTTATTGAGGAAAAGCAACTTTGATCAAACATGTGTTACAGTCCCTAACTATTCATATTCTGTCAGCCATCTCCCCTCCCTCCACTATTATCAAACAGATTCAAGGCATTATGGTTGATTTCTTCTGGGGAATAAAGAACAACAAAAAGAAATATCACTTGTCTTCCTGGAAGAATCTCAGCTTTCCACTTGATGAAAGTGGAATTGGAGTTAGACTTCTGGGTGATGAGTGTATGCCTTTCCAGTATAATCAATGGCGGACGTTTAGGTCCAAACAAACTTTGTGGGCCAACGTCCTCAAGGAAAAATATTGTCAAAGATCTAATCCGGTGAGTAAAAAGTGGGCCATAGGAGACTCCCAAACCTAGAGATATATAATGAGAAACAAGCATACTATTGAAACTCATATCCAGTGGAAAATCATATTAGGGACCTGTTCCTTCTGGTGGGATATCTGTTTGGGAGTGGGGCCATCGAGAGAGTCATTCAGCAAGCTACGCCAACTCATGTTCATAGAATACTTGCCACTCAGCTTCATTTGCAGCAGGGATCACCAGACCTGCCTAAATGGAGCCTTACCACCAATGGAGAATTCTCATGCTTATCTGCATGGAATGAAATTAAGGAAAAAAGAACAAAGACAAAGATCAATACATGTACTTGGCGTAAAAACATCCCCTTTAAATGCTCCTTCTTGCTTTGGAGGGCCATTAGAAGCAAACTACCTACTAGTGAGAAAATCAGTAGTTTTGGTGGGGAACCTTCAGATTGTTGTTATTGCTACAATAATCTGGGCATGGACACTATCGAGCACACTTTTAATTCTGGAAAATTTACCAAGTATGTGTGGAAATTTTTCGCAGACTCCTTGGGTATACAGACTGATCATATACCTCTAAGATATTTGGTCATGAGATGGTGGTCAACGGAATACAAAAATGAGGCTCACAAACTCATCATGCAATCCACAACCATCTTCATTTGTTGGAACATTTTGAAAAATAGATGTGCCAAGAAGTATGGGGGTAAACAGTCAAACATTGCCAGAGTCAAATTTGTTGTTTTTAAGGACACTTTCAGACTGCTTCACACTATTTTTCAATACATCCAATAGCCTTCAAGATGGACAAAACTAGTCCCTATGATTGAAGGTTATACACATGTGACTAAGGTTACTTTTGTGCAATGGAACAAACCTCAAAATCAGTCGATTAAACTCAATGCAGATGGCAGTGCATATACAGTTCCTCTAGGTGAAGGAACTAATAACCAAGCTGAGGTAGAATCTGCAATTTTTGGCATGGCATGGTGTATTCATCTAAACTCAGTAAGGTTATTTTGGAAGTGGATTCTCAATTCTTGATAGATTGGATTTAAAGGAAAAGCAAACCGCCTTGGAGTATTTCTAATCAGATTCAAAAACTTCAAAGCATCATCAACCCAATTCATAATGTCATTTGCATTCACACACTAGGGGAAGGCAACTTTGTACCGGATGCACTCTCAAAAGATAGCCACCAGATCACCAACCCAGAAGTCTACATCAACACTCAGCAACTTCCAAAGGAGGCAACAACTTACTATCAATTGGACAAAACTGAAATGGTAGTCTTCAGAAGGAGGAAAATGAAGAGAATAAAATAACCTCCCTAAATTATCCTTTACTTGGAGGATTTAGGAAGGAGTTGGAACTCCATAAAGTCCTCTTTTTGATGACTGTCATGCGCATAAGCTAGACTTTGCTAGGTTTAGTTTGTGTTAAGTCTTTCCTTGCTTGTAAAGGGAGTCTCCCTATAGCTAGGTCCTTTTGATTTAGATTATAGTGAGTCATTTCCTTTCTTGTAAAGGGAATGTCTCCCTCATTTACGTTTTCCTAGATTCTTTGTATCGAGAGGAGTCCTCTCATAGGTGCTTAGTTGATAGGTCCTTTCTAATTCGGGGAAGAGTTGGATAACCTACTAAATTCCACTCTAGGTGTTCCATAGTAGGCTACCAACTCTTGAACCACCATAAGATGGAGGTAAGGTTTATGTCCCCCTCCCTATACTCCTTTTGTTTTATTTATGCTAAAGCCTAGGGGTGTTGCTAAGCCCCTGACCCCCCCTACCCCAAGGGTCGTTCAAAAAAAAATCTAGCAATGAATATATTTCACAAAATCAAACATAATGTATTCAAACTTTTACAATAGTTCA
Source organism: Solanum acaule (assembly GCA_036250505.1). NCBI lineage: Eukaryota > Viridiplantae > Streptophyta > Magnoliopsida > Solanales > Solanaceae > Solanum > Solanum acaule. Next base: position 37,594 of record JAJOOR010012823.1, read on the forward strand.
AAAACTATTCATCATCAACTTCAATGAGATCAAATTGACTTGTGGCGACACTTCAAATTTGATCACCTCCATTTCCCTAAACATTTTAAAGTACAACAAATTAGATTGCAGCAGTACGTTATAAAAGAAGCAAGAAGTTCCAGATTCCAGATTGCAGTAGTTCCATATTACAGATTGTAGATTTTTTTGAGATCCAGATTACAGTTCCATATTCCAGATTATTGCAGATTACATATTACATGAGTTCCAGATTACAGGTTCCAGATTCTAGATTCCAAATTGCAGATTGCAAGTTCCATATTGCATATTTCAGATTACAGATTATAGATTATTGCAAATTACAAATTATAGTCCCAAATTCCAGATTACTGTAGATTACAAAATACAGTTTCAGATTGCAGATTATAGTTCAAGATTGCAGGTTCCAAATAGCATATTGCAGATGAAAGTTTACAAATCAAAATTTAACGGCAAAAAAACTTTCAGATTTTCGTAGTCCATTTCAGGACAAAGAACAGGGCAGCAGGAGAAAAATCCCAAGATATTCCTAGAGGCCCTATAAGTTGTAGCCAAGGTGAATTTCAAAGGCAACAAAGCTAACAACTGGTAAAGTTAAAAATGTGAGGCCATACATTTAAGTGACAAAAGTAATGGAGTCAACAACTAACACTGAGAATTGATGGATAAACATGCATAAACAACGTATATATAGTGAATTATAAGCTACATAATGAAGTGAGTGGAGAACTGTCACGTCTCATTACCCATCCATATAACAAGTCTTGTTTAGCAGTTTTCATACTAAAATACAGTTCAAATACTGAGGTATGAATCAATAAAACAGCCAACCCCAATCCACATTGAAAAGAGGACCAAATCAGAGAGTTGCAGGTGTCTATGTTAAAAAGATGATGATGGTTGGTTGCGAAAACATGTCTTTTAAGCCCACGACAACCTATAAAGAAGAGGTATTTTGGGGGAAGAGACGCATCAAGCAGCATTTTTTTACTGCCTTATTACAGTTATCTGAAGATGCTCCAGTAGACTCGTATGTCTTCAATCAGGTGTTGAGGGAGTGAATTAACAAGTGGATTTGGGACATAATTACTTAGACAAAGATAATGACAAGGAAGCGATTATCAATCAAAAATGGAGTATATTGTTGGAGTTAAAATTATTAGGTCTAGAATGCAATATGGAATGTCATATATGAGGGTAGAAAGAACTAAATTCATGAAGTAAGGAGTAAGGCAAAAAACTAGTTTAAAATGAAGTAAACCACCAGCTTCAAAAACAAATTTCCTTCCTAACACATAGCAGTCCACAAGCAATGACAAAATGCAGAATCAATGTCTCATACCAGTAAGAAAAGGGCAGTAGTAGACACATATATTAATGGAATGAAATTGAGCATTTTGAACATGAGAAAAGCAGTAAAAAAAATTAACAAAGTATGCCACTGTTTAGCAGAAATTTTAGACATGAATAAGAGAGGGATTTTTAGCATTTTTTCACAACTTCAAATAAAGAGATAGTGCAGGGATAAACAGTAGCTGAACCACACAAAACAAAATCCAATTCTAAGGCAGCTATAGCACAAACTCATTCAATCATAATGACGAAAGAAATTAAGTGACAATTACGTTTGGATAACTTAATCATAATGATAACTATATACGAGATAAATCTAGAAGCTCCACGCCACAACACATTAATAGTAATACTAAAGAGACAGTAATTATACTAGAGTCAAAATACTACAATATGAAACCATAAAGACATGAAGAAATCTTAGCTGAAATAGAAAACTAGAAAGGGAAAAAAGTTGTCAAACAATGGAGTTTACTGGACAAAGATGCAACATTTCAACTTTTAAGAGTTATGAAACTGATATCGAATCAAACAAAATGAGACTAAAATCTGATAAACACAACAATCATGTAACAATAAGATGCTTGATAATGACAAGGAAGCGATTATCAATAAAAAATGGAGCATGATTTTATATCCAATCAAACAAAATGAGACTAAATTTTTTGTATAATTTTAATAATATTTTAAGTTGTCAGTACTTTTTTACATAATTTTAAAATTAATTTGTTGTAGTTTCTTTGTTTCAATTTATGTGGCATATATATAATTTTAAAATAACCACTTTTTTTAAAAGTAGGTTTTTTACATATATTAAGTTGCAAATTATTGTAATTTATAGTACTTTTTTAACGTAACATTCAAATAATTTATATGTTACTTTTTATGTCTCAATTTATGCGACATTGATAAAAAATTTTAGAGTCAATAGAATTTTTTTTATGTATTTTTTTAAAAAAATTGTTAACTACTGTAATTTATAATACTTTTTACATCATTTTCAAATAGTATATATATA
>JAJOOR010012824.1:0-37041 GCA_036250505.1 Solanum acaule
CCCCCCCCCCCCCCCCCCCCCCCCCCCCCCCCCCCCCCCCCCCCCCCCCCCCCCCCCCCCCCCCCCCCCCCCCCCCCCCCCCCCCCCCCCCACAAGGAGATCCATCCCAATCATAACAAATTTGATTCATATCGATTATTGGTTATACAAACAAAACTTGATCTAAGCATTTGTTTTTAAAAATTCTGGAAGTGTTTGTTTGAAACACATTCTTATAAATATTTTCAGATCAAAACTTCTAAAATTTAATTGCGGATTAATTATACTTTTTTCTTCTCTAAAAGAATTTCAAAAGTTACTCCTAGGAAATATTCTACTGAATCTGAAAAGGATTTAAATGGAGAAGAAGAGAAACAGATTTACTAAGTCCACTTTAAAAGAAAAATAATGGGTGAGGAAATACCTAGAATAGTTGTGAATATGATGAACAAGTTTTATAAATGTAGCTCCAATAAAAGTAGATCTACTAATGAATTAATGCACAAATGGAACATAACAATTTATATTTTAGCTACTCGACATAGCAAAAAATTAATATTTAAGTTGCATACCTAGGTGGAAAAGGTGTCCACACTTCAACTTGGCAATGGACCTGCTATTATTGTTCGTAACAACTTCCAAGCAAATGGAGCAATCCGGGGCATTCATGTTGTTGATAAGAAATGAATACTTAGATTAAAATATTGGAGATGAAAAATAATTTTTATTACAGATTCAATTTGATGAGCTTGATGAATATCAACCCTGAACAAACAAATTCATAGAGAAAAGTAGTAAAAAGCTAATTAATTAAGACCGGGGTATGATATATACATACATATATATAATCAAATCGCTTATATGGGGGAAAAAAACTATTAGTAACAACCTTTGTAAATTGTAAATCTGAAATTTGGATGAACAAATTGAAAAACTATTTGAGGGGTTTAGTAAAAAAATAAATATATATTGCACATATAAAATCACTTATAGCATAAAAATTGTTATATTATATATTGTGCAATTTCAATGTATCATAATTTCGTTCTTATCTAGGTCATAACTAAACTCATACAAGACAAGATATAGATAATTCAATAGTAATTGATTTTTGTTGAATTTGGTGTTAGATTTTTTATTTCAAGATTTTTTTTTCTAGTATCTTTATGTTATTGAGATTTCCTAATGTTAATAAAAAATTTGTATTACAAAAAAAGTTTAGGTGTGAAAGCTCTCGAATGGTGAATGAAAATTAACTTTCTTGATTGAAGTTGTTTATACATATTATTTACTTCTCACAATCCTAATAAATCATAATTTTGCATTGCAATATTAGTCATTAACTTCTGAGAGTTACAAAATTTAATTGAAAATTACTTCATCTGTTTCAATTAATGTGAAGTGGTATGATTGGTCAAAGAATTTAAAACTAAATGAAGATTGTTATTAATGTAGTCAAAATGATAGCAATTAGTAGTTAATGATCTGGCACTACATGCCATTGACAAATAATTACTTGTTTATTGAAACTTCTTTTATCCGGCAATCATAAGAAAATAAATTATAAATTTTTAATCCTAACCCACCGTAGACAAGTTAAGCTTTCACCCAACAACGACAATAAATAATAAAGCAGGAAAAGTAAAGTAATAGACTAATAAGGCTTATATCAACCTTTCATAAAAACATATATCAAGTGTGGAAGATATTAAAAATGCACAAAATATTGTGTCACGGTGTAATAACATCTAAAGCGAATTATAAATGTTCAACACAACAAAATTGTTGGATATCTAAAAGACTAGTAAATAAGACAAAGAAGCTAGGCTCTTGCTCCGAAAGAGTTAAATTGTACACAGTCTTAGACTACCTAGATTAGCACGATTTTCTAGTGTTAGGATCTACATCAAAAAGATGCACCAGGAGTAGTATGAGGGAAAAAACGCATACTCAATAAGTTTCAAATGCCGATTGCCACAATCAAAATTTGGATAGACAAAACTGGCACTGAAACCTTGTAACGCCAAGCGTACCAAACATAAAGTGTATCTTCTGATATGTCTTAGGACAAGGAGGCCTTCAAATATATCAATTTACCAAGATAATACCCTAACAACATGCGTTTATAAACTCAAGTCCAATAAGGCTGAACTTAAAGATACTCGCTACTCACAAGGCAAATAAGGATGTCATAAGATACATAACAACACTGGTGAGTTCCTCATCAGAGTCAACAACTAAACATAAAGGTCCACACCTAATAGCATAACATATATCTCATATGGTTGGGACACGACACCTACCTGCCTATTACTGTACGTAAGTAAGATAAAATTTAGAACCTCTAGCTTAAAAACTCTAGAAAGAAAATGTTAAGATGTCCCACATCGGTAGAGGGATGGGAATTTGGCCTCCTTATATGGACTTGGACAAACCTCCCCTTGTGAGCTATCTTTTGGGATTGAGCTAGGCCAAGTGTCATATATTTACATGGAATCAGAGACAAACCCATCCCAATTTGTTGTTCATCAATGATGGGACCTCCTTTAGAAGTGTTCACACTCCAGTTGAGGTTTGGACGTACGGGGGAGTGTTAGGATGTGCCACACCTGTAGAGAAAAAGGGAATTTGGTCTCCTTATATAGACTTGGACAAGCCTCCCCTCATTAGCTAGCTTTTAGGGTTGATTTAGGCCCAAGTGTCATATCTTTACAGAAAAGAGCTTACCAACTCAAATATTGAACTCAACAACTCCTATTGAAGAGGTCTTCCTAGGCCTCTACTTGCATAAGCAACACGAAATACAGAGCCTCTTTGTACAAATGAAATGTGTAGATATGTAAGGGATGAATAAACATATACTCAGCTTTAACAAACTACATGTATAAGAGTCGGTCTAAATTTTGAATGCCACATCAGGAAAATAACCTGGAAAAAAAAGACTCTAGCTAAACCTTGTAGGCATAATTACTACAAGTTTATGACATAAAAGCTTTTCTTTTGTCGTACAAACATCATCAAGAACTCGAAGAAATTATATAATAAATAAGCATCATCAATGGCTCATACGTATAATACAACAAAGAGGTGTCATTAAGGACCCACAAATATAATACAACATATGGGCATCATCAATGACCCTTAAATATACTACAATAGAGGGCATCACTAAGGGTTCGTAAATATAATACCACAGATGGTCATCTTTAAGATCCATATATATAATGTCTTATATCTCATTTGCTTTTATAACTCATATGTAAACTCTGTAAAGAAATTACTCAACAAATTTCTCTTTCATAATTATTACAACTTTAATTCTATCTCAAATAATTAGACTCAAGAGCGATCATAAATAGAGACTCGTTATTTCTTGATATATTTGCTCAATTCAACTTCCACACTCAAGTAGGAGTTGAGTTTCGACTCGACTCACCTCGATATTATATTATTCATCAATTCTAGCTATTTTTTTAATTACTTTAAACTCGTGTATGAATAAGGATTCAACATATTTCTTTTCAATCATAATTATAAAAAAATCTAGCTCATAGTGAGTTATGTATACAATGCATTCTCACGTGAATGCATTGGTTGTAACACCTTTTCTCATTGGGAATATTCGTCCTCAAATTTAACTAATTGCATGCAGGGATTAAGGCTAGGAATTCTTTTAAACTTTCAACAGAGTTTCCTCTATATATGTAACATCTCGAAAATTGAAATAACTAGGAAGAAGCTAATAATTGAAAATAGTCATTTTTGGAAAGAATGAAAAATCTGGAAATTTTGTTAAGTTATAATAAGTTGAGTTTTGGCCAACTTCAAATGGCCATAACTTATAGCTCAAGATGATTTACAGGCACTTCCACAGATTATAGGAAAGCTCTTGGAATGATCTTTCCAACAATACTGAGTTTGCGCGATTCCGAGTTCGTATGAGTGAGTTATGCCCTTTGAAAGTTGGGTAGTAGGAATAAGGAAAGTCCAATCCGGATTTTGGAAGGGTAAATTAGTCTTTTCCTTACCTAATTATTCTAATTCATTTTTAGGAGTTTAATTGGGGTAAATTCAGATTTTAGTCAGTTTAGAAAAGTGAATTTTATGCTAGGGCTTGGAGAAGAGGAGAAAAGAGAAGAAAGGAGAAGAACGTTCAAGATTCGTCGATTTCGTCGAGGTTAGCTAGTGGATTTCACCGGGGGTGATCCCTACAAGGTATGTGAGATCACATAGTGTTGGGTTAGTTCACCCACGTGCCAATAATGATTCAATTTCAGCGAAGTTATTAGATTTGAAAGTAAATCCTTGACTTCTTAATGAAATTCGTTTGAAGTCTTGTGGGTTGTGTTGTTGGGATTTTCTTGAGATTGATTCATGTTGTTAGTTGTGTTTTTCGAGTAGAATCTGATGTATATTGAGGGTACAAATGATTCCAAGTGTTTGGGGAAGGAAACATTGAAGTTTAGAGGGTTTAGGGATGAAAAACGGAGAAAACTCGTCAAACACCTGGGGATAGGGGTGGGGCGTTGCGCCAGCCAGCACTCCCCAAAAGGGGCTCTGAATATTGAGGGTTGGAGCCCCGTGCCTCTCAGAGCGCCAGGGACGCCAGTTCTCCCCATTCGTTCCCCACCTTTTAGTACTTGTTCTTTAGCAATGTACCTATGTTTTCCAGTTGATTCCAACACTCTAAGGTACATGTAAACATCATGAAATAATCTATTAACATGAGATCATGAACCTTGAATCTATAATCTAATTCAAGGAAAGTTAAGATCAAAGTCAACAGAAGTAAAAGTCAAGTCAAGAGAAGTTCTTAGAGTTTTCCAAATGTTTTAACTTTGTTTTAAGACTTAAAGTTCAAGTTGAGTAAAGATTTAAGAGTAAAGTTAAAGTTCATTTCTTCAAAAGTATATGGGGACTATGTATTCCCAAAGGGTTTAAAATGTTTTCAGATTTAAACAAGAAAGGAAACCTCGATTTCCAAAGAGCCTTCGGGCAAGTTTTCAGAAAAGAGTAATCGCTTTCTAAATGAAGCAAGAGAGGAAACTTTGATTTCCAAGATAGCCTTTGAGCTAAGTTTTTGAGCACTAATCTCAAATCACAGAAAGAAGTATGTTTTTAAACATAAGAGCTAATATCATTATTTTGTTGGGAGTAGTATTGAGCACTGATATGGGGGAGAGTTCAAACAACTCACAACCCCTAAAAACCATGTAGCCATCATGGGTAGAAAAGGATCATACTTTTTAGATGATTCCTTTAGTGCTTTTTAGCATAGACTAGGACGGCCCTGGCAGCGTGAGGTAAAACGTTGTATCATCACAATAGCTCTTACATGATGGTTGTTGGTTAGAGAAACTCCCACAGAAGTAATTGTATTCTTATATACACAGTTTATTGTATTTTTACATACATTTCAAAGTTATATGTATCTTTGCATACACACAGAGTTGACATTATGTTTTAAACAGCTTTTCTTTATATTGCACTTATTTTAAACTACTTTATATTGAAATAAGTTCAGTTATGTTGAGTTGAGTTGAGCCAAGTAAGTTCTTCAGATTCCTTTCAAGCCTATGTTGTGTTTAGCATTCCAACTCGCATACTCGTACATTCAATGTACTGATGCCAGTTTGCTTGCATCTTATTATGATACAGACACAGGTAACTAGGATCGGCATCCGGCGCATCATTGATCGAGTGAGCACTCTAGAGTCAGTAGGTGAGCCTCCTTGCATTCTGGAGGACTCCTTTCTATTACATCCATCTCAGTTGTTTTAGAGGCTTCATAAACAGTTAGATGTTAGTTCTTTAGTCTTTTCATTATCATTATCTTATGTTGAGCATTAAGTTTGCCTTAATGTCCAGTTGAATGTTTCCTTTATAACATTCCAGTTTATTACATAGACTTGTCTTTGTTTAATTAAGTCTTCCGTTGAGTAAGTAAGTCAGTCCAAGGGTTCTCTTGGGGCCAGCAATGGTTCTCGAGTGCCAGTCCCACTTGGGGTGTGAAAAACTTGGTATTAGAGCACAAAGTTCAAGAGACCTAGGGAGTCTATGAACCCGTGTCTGTAGAGTCCTAGTTATCGGTGTGAAGTGCACCACATCTATAATTAGGAGGCTGCAACATCTAGGAAAAATTTCTCACTTCTTTCACACTCATTTCATACGTTAGAGTTTGATCTCTAAAAAGTTTCCTTCTAATTCGTGCTTGCGCGTGTTTTCAGATAATCATGCCTCCACAAAGAGATGTCAGAGGTCATCCTGCTAGACATAATGTTAAGGAACAAGAGTTACCAAATGCACCTGAAATGCAACCTCAAGGAGAAGTTACCAATGTTGAGTTCCGTGAGGCTATCCGAATGTTGAGACAGTCTTAGAGTGGAAAAGTAGTTCAGCAGTGCCTAAGGGTCTTTTAATTTCATACTTTAAGGCAAGAAAGTTAGTTTCTAAGGGGTGTGTTTATCACTTAGTCCGAGGTAATGACTCGAGTGTTGAGATACCTCTTATTCAGTCAGTTTCAATAGTAAAAGAGTTTCCAGAAGTCTTTCCAGATGATCTACCTGGAGTCCCTCCTGAGAGAGATAGACTTCGGTATAGATATTCTCCCAGATACTTGTCCTATATCTATTCTGCCATATAGAATGGCACCAGTAGAGTTGAAAGAGCTTAAAGAGTAGTTAAAGGATCTCTTAGATAAGGGCTTTATTCGACCAAGTGTCTCACCTTGGGGCGCTCCGGTCTTATTTGTGAGAAAGAAAGATGGTTCCCTTAGGATGTGTATAGATTACCATCAAGAACAAGTATCCTCTTCCGAGAATTGATGATCTTTTAGATCATCTTTAGGGTGCTTCTTGTTTTTCAAAAATAGACCTCAGATCTGGCTACCATCAGTTGAAAGTAAGGGAATGTGATATTCCCAAGACAACATTTAGGACCCGTTATGGTCATTATGAGTTTTTGGTCATGCCGTTCGATTTAGCTAATGCACCTGCAGCGTTCTTGGACCTTATGAATAGAGTTTTCAAACAATATTTAGATATGTTTGTTATCGTCTTCATTGATGACATACTAATTTATTCAAGGAATGAAGAAAATCATATTTGCCATCTCAGAATAGTTCTTCAGACTTTGAAAGATAAGGAGTTATATGCTAAGTTCTCTAAATGTGAGTTTTGGCTAGAATTTGTGGCATTCTTGGGGCACATAGTCTCTGGTGATGGAATTAGAGTTGAAACCCAGAAGATAGAGGCAGTGCAGAGTTGGCCTAGACCCACATCTCCAACTGATATTAGGAGTTTCTTGGGCTTGGCTAGATATTATAAAAGGTTTGTAGAGGGGTTCTCATCTATTTCGTCCCCTTTGACCAAGTTAACTCAGAAAACAGTAAAGTTTCAATAGTTTGAAGTTTGTGAGAAAAGCTTTCAGGAATTGAAAAAGAGGTTGACTACTGCCCAATTTTGACCTTACCAGAAGGTACGCAAGGCTTTGTTGTCTATTGTAATGCGTCTAGAGTTGGTTTGAGTTGCGTGTTAATGCAGAATGGCAAAGTCATAGCTTATGCCTCCAAACAATTGAAGGTTCATAAGAAGATTTACCCAACCCATGACTTAGAGTTGGCTGTCGTAGTGTTTGCCTTTAAGATATGGCGTCATTATTTATATGGTGTTCATGTTGATGTATTCACTAATCACAAGAGTCTTCAATAATTGTTCACTCAGAAAAAGCTTAATCTAAGACAAAGGAGGTGGTTAGAATTGCTCAAAGATTATGACATGAGTTTTCTTTATCACCCAGGTAAGACTAATGTTGTTGTTGATGCCTTGAGCAGGTTGTCTATGGTTAGTACTGCCCATGTTGAGGAAGAAAAGAGAGAGTTAGCAAAAGATATGTATAGACTTGCATGCTTAGGGGTCTGACTGATGGATTCCACAGAAGGAGGAATAGTAGTGATGAATGGGGCTGAATCTTCATTAGTGTCAGAAGTGAAAGAAAAGCAAGACCAGGATCCCATTTTGCTTGAATTGAAGGCAAATGTATTAGCTTTTGAACAAGGGGGAGATGGTGTACTGAGATATCAAGGTAGATTGTGTGTACTAATGGTGGATGGACTCCAAGAGAGGATCATGGAGGAAGCTCATAGTTCTAGATATTTCATTCATCCGGGTTCCACAAAGATGTATCGTGACTTGAGAGAAGTATATTGGTGGAATAGTATCAAGAAGGGCATTGCAGAATTTGTTGCCAAGTGTTGAAATTGCCAACAAGTTAAAGTAGAGCACCAAAGGCCCGGTGGTTTGGCTCAGAATATCGAACTTCCGAAATGGAAGTGGGAGATGATTAATAGGGATTTCATCACAGGTTACCAAGGTTTCGCAAGCAGCATGATTCTATTTGGGTGATTGTCGACAGAATGACAAAATCTGCCTAGTGTTTGCCGGTAAAGACTACTCATTCGACAGAAGATTATGCTAAGTTGTATCTTCAATAGGTGGTAAGACTTTATGGGGTTCCGGTCTCCATTATTTCAGACAAAGGTATGCAATTTACTGCACAGTTTTGGAAGTCATTCCAACAAGGTTTGGGTTCAAAGGTGAACTTAAGTACTGCCTTTCATCCTCAAACATATGGGCAAGCAGAGCACACTATTCAGACCTTAGAAGATATGTTGAGGGCTTGTGTGATTTATTTCAAAGGGAATTGGGATGATCATCTACCTCTCATTGATTTTGCTTACAACAATAGTTACCACTCAAGCATCCAAATGGCTCCTTATGAAGCTGTTTATGGGAGAAGATGAAGATCTCCTATTAGATGGTTTGAAGTTGGTGAAACAGGGTTGATAGGACCAGATTTGGTTCATCAAGATATGGAGAAGGTGAAAGTGATTCAAAAGAGGTTGAAAACAGTGAAGAGTCGTCAGAAATCCTACACTGATGTTAGGAGAAGGGAGTTAGAATTTGAAGTAGATGATTGGGTATATCTAAATGTTTCACCCATGAAGGGTGTTATGAGGTTTGGTAAGAAGGGGAAGCTTAGTCCCCAGTATATTGGACCTTATCGAATATCCAAGAGGATTGGCAATATAGCATATGAGTAGGAGCCACCCCAAGAGTTAGTTGCGGCTCATCCGGTATTTCATGTCTCCATATTGAAGAAGTGCATGGGCGATCCTTCATTGATCATACCAACTAAATATATTGGGATCAAGGATAGTTTATCTTCTGAAGAGATTCCGATTCAAATTCTAGATCGCCAAGTTCGAAAGTTGAGAACAAAAGAGGTAGCATCAGTCAAAGTCCTTTGGAGGAACGAATTTGTTGAAGAAGCTACTTGGGAAGCTGAGGAGGATATGAAGAAGGTATACCCCATCTCTTCGAATCCGAAGAAGTTCCGAATTAAGGTACTAATCCTTTCTTAGTATTTATTTATAAGTTGGCATGTTGTTATGCATTTGCTTGTGTGTGCTAGAACTGAATGTTGCATGTTACACCCTTAGCCTAGTAAGAGTAATATCATTGGAGGATGAATGTTCCCAAGGGGTAGATATTATAACATCTCGCAAATTGAAATAACTAGGAAGAAACTAATAATTGAAAATAGTCATTTTTGGAAAGAATGAAAAATCTGGAAATCTCTTGGAATTATCTTTCCAACGCCGCTGAGTTTGCATGATTCTAAGTTCGTATGAGTGAGTAATGTCGTTTGGAAGTTGGGTAGTAGGAATAAAGAAAGTCCAATCCTGATTTTGGAAGGGTAAATTAGTCTTTTCCTTACCTAATTATTCTAATTTATTTTTAGTATTTTAATTGGGGTAAATTCAGATTTTAGTCAGTTTAGAAAAGTGAATTTTATGCTAGGGCTTGGAGAAGAGGAGAAAAGAGGAGAAAGGAGAAGAACGTTCAAGATTGGTTGATTTCGTCAAGGTTAGCTTGTGGATTTCGTCGGGGGTGATCCCTACAAGGTATGTGAGATCACATAGCATTGGGTTAGTTCACCCACGCGTCAATCATGATTCAATTTTAGTGAAGTTATTAGATTTGAAAGTAAATCCTTGAGTTCTTGATGAAATTCGTTTGACTTCTTGCGGGTTGTGTTGTTGGGGTTCTTTTGAGATTGATTCATGTTGTTAGTTGTGTTTTTCGAGTAGAATCTGATGTATATTTGAGGGAACAAATGTTTCTAAGTTTTAGGGGAAGAAACCATTGAATTTTAGAGGGTTTAGAGATGAAAAACGGAGAAGAAAAATCGTCAAACAACTGGGGATAGGGGTGGGGCGTCGTGCCAGCCAGCACTCCCCAAAAGGGGCTCTGAATCTTCACCCTTGGGGCGCCGTGACAGCCAGTGCGCCGCAGATTTGTCTCTGAATATTGAGCGCTGGCGCCCCGCGCCTCTTTGAGCACCAGGGACGCCAGTTCTCCCCATCCGTTCCCCACCTTTTAGTATTTGTTCCTTAGCAATGTACCTATTTTTTCTAGTTGATTCCAACACTCAAAGGTACATCTAAACATCATGAAATCATCCATTAACATGATATCATGAACCTTGAATCCATAATCCAATTCAAGGAAAGTTAAGATCAAAGTCAAGAGAAGTAAGAGTCAAGACAAGGGAAGTTCTTACAGTTTTCCAAAAGCCTTTACCAAATGTTTTAACTTTGTTTTAAGACTTAAATTTCAAGTTGAGTAAAGATTTAAGAGTAAAGTTGAAGTTCATTTCTTCAAAAGTATATGGGACTATATATTCCCAGAGGGTTTAAAATGTTTTCACATTTAAACAAGAAAGGAAACCTCGATTTCCAAAGAGCCTACGGGGTAGTTTTCAGAAAAGAGTAATCGCTTTCTAAATGAAGCAAGAGAGGAAATTTTGATTTCCAAGATAGCCTTTGAGCTATGTTTTTGAGCACTAATTTCAAATCACGAAAATAAGTATGTTTTTAAACATAAGAGCTAATATCATATATTTTTGGGGAGTAGTATTGAGCACCGCTATGAGGGAAAGTTCAGACAACTCACACCCCTCATAAACCATGTAGCCATCATGGGTAGAAAGTCATACTTTTTAGATGATTCATTTAGTGCATTTTAGCATAGACTAGTGTATCCACTTAGTAGTTCAGGTTCTATACCCTCGGTAAGGTATAGGACGGCCTTGACAGCGTGAGGTAAAACGTTGTATCATCACAATAGCTCTTACATGATGGTTGTCGGTTAGAGAAACTCCCACAGAAGTAATTGTATTCTTATATACATAATTTATTGTGTTTTTACATACATTTCAGAGTTACATGTATCTTTGCATACACACAGAGTTGACATCATGTTTTAAACAGCTTTTATTTATATTGCACTTGTTTTAAACTGCTTTATATTGAAATGAGTTCAGTTATGTTGAGTTGAGTTGAGCCAGGTAAGTTCTTCAGATTCCTTTCAAGCCTATGTTGAGTTTAGCATTCCAACTCGCATACTCATACATTCAATGTACTGATGTCAGTTAGCCTACATCTTATTATGATGCAGACACAGGTAACTAGGATCGGCATCCGGCGCATCGTTGATCCAGTGAACACTCCAGAGTCAGTTTGTGAGCCTCTTTGCATTCCGGAGGACTCCTTTCTATTGCTTTTAGTTATTTCTTTAGTTCATTAGGATGTCATGGGGTTTGTCCCGACATCCATCTCAGTTGTTTTAGAGGCTTCATAGACAGTCAAATGTTAGTTCTTTAGTCTTTTCATTGTCATTATCTTATGTTGAGACTTAAATTTGCCTTAATGGCCAGTTGAATGTTTCCTTTATAACATTCCAGTTTATTACATAGACTTGTCTTTGTTGAATTAAGTCTTCCGCTGAGTAAGTAAGCTAGGCCAAGGGTTCGCTTGGGGCCTGCAATGGTTCTCGAGTGCCAGTCCCACCCAGGGTGTAGGCTCGGGGCGTGACAATATATGACCATCCCAAATCTGAAAATCAACTAAAACCAACCTACACATGGCAATTCTTAATGTAACAATAAAGCTATTATTGAAAAATTATCAGTAATCATCGTATGAAACAAATTTCAACTTATGAGGGTGACCTTAACCTTACCCATATAGAATAGTATACAGCATATAAGCATCCCAATAACGTAGAATTTATAACATTCATCCCGAGGTTATTTAATAATAAATGTATTGTAAGGTTCTTAACTTGTGAGAATGTAAGTCCTTAGGCGTATACCGAATGCACCATTAAACTATTATAACATGTAATCTTATGTTCGAATGAGTTGCAGATCGATTATTCGGGAGCATGTGTACTAGTGACCTCTAAAATAGGTAGCAAGTTGGCGAATAAACTATAATCCGAAACTTATCGGGCAATCTTGTAAACAAGAGGCATACGTAATTGTTTCTAACTTGAACTTTTAGAATGTAAAAACACTTATAACATACGATTATTCAATTATGATGCATTAGTCATATAACAATTAATCAATAACTTGCACATTTACAACCTTTAGAAATGGATATCACTTAAAATAATGACCTACGAGGCTTGTTTCATACAAACCGTTACTTATTATAAGGTCTATAATGTGCAATAAAATAACCTACGACTTGTGAGTGTATAGTCTCTAACATGTATGCATGTAATATGTCAAGTGTTCTAGCATGTAGGTTATATATTGATGTCGCCCAATTACACCCTCAAATGGGAATAAAACGGTTGTTGTCAATATATAGTAACCAAGCAAGGTTGGGGTCGAGTCCTACAAAGAGCGTGATGAGAGAAATTACCATTTGTTAATGAATTCCTATCTAATAACTACAATTTCAAATATGGGCTTTAAATTGGGATTTATGAACTAGACTATACTAGAATTTGTTATCAAGGATTAAAATTAAACTAGAGCTATGGTTCCTAGACATCGGAATTTAAACAAGTAATTTACTATCCACTCATACAAGTGTGTTTATTGTGCAAAATTGACGAACATGTTAGTCTACTAAAGTCTCTCGGCCAAATCAGAAGAATTTCACCCCAAGTCCTTCCAACCCTTGGGTGTCGAATTAAATTACTCATCAATATCATATGTTATCTCTATCTCAAATCCATGTTAATTTTTTTCTAATCTTAAATTTTTTAATGACCCAAAAATGGATGTGATGACACTTGTTTATTCCCACCAAGACAAGTCAGCCTCAACGCAATGAAATGAAAGGAAAACAGAATTACAGTAAAAACAAGAACAATATAAAGCAGAAAACTTATTATTCTATTTAAATGCCCAAAATATGGTTGTCACGTGTACAAGCCATTAAATACATAAGTACGGAATTAAGAAATAAATACATATCTCATTCATTGTTTCTCAAATAGAACAATGTGTAAGAAAAGGAAAGTGAGGGCCCGCTTATTAACAAGAAGCTACCTCTTCAAGTCCTTGACAAGCCTCGAGATTAAGTGAAGAAGAAAGAGGTCACACATGTCTGGGCTCAGAACCTACACAAGTGTAGAAGCAAGGGGTGAGTACAAATAACACCATACCCAACAAGTAACCTACTAAACAAAGCAACTAGCTAGAAAACCGATACCCTTTACACTCAAACCGAACCTCCTCAAACTACAACCTGCACAAAAATCAGTCCAACTTAGCAATTCTACAATACACAGCTCACAGGCCCAGCATTCACAATTCAAATCTTCGCAATTCAACAATCAAATAGTTCAAATAAGTCAATCTCAATGTCAAGTAGTTCAGTTACACGCAACAAGTACATCAATCACAATTAGCAAACAAGCCACGCATAGACAACAATGGCATCAATTAACAATTACCAACCTCTCGCTAGAACACTTTCCCATCAGCACAATATCACTAGCCGGAACCATTTCCCATCGGCTTAATATCAAATCAGTAGTTGAAACCATTTCCTATTGGCACAATATCACTAGTCGAAACCATTTTCCATCGATTTTATATCAAATCACTAGTTGAAACTATTTCCCATCGGCTTTATATCAAATCACTAGTCGAAACCATTTCCCATCGACTTTAAATAAAATCACAAGCCGGAACCATTTCCCATTAGCTTTATAAATACTTTCCAGATATGGCCTCGGCATCACAACACTCACCGACAAAGATCTCAGCATAATAACACTCACCGGCAAAGAACTCGGCATAATAACTCTCTCCAACACAGACCTCAGCATCACAATCATCACATGACTCATCCCAAAGTTCAATGATGAAAGCACACAAGCAATATCACACCACATAGAAGAGACAACAATTTACACAATTCAAGTCAACATTCATGCTTTCAAACATTTCATCGATCAATCAATAAGGGTTACATTAAGGCAATTCACATCATCATGTTCAACACATAGCCCTTTTCCCTTTTTATTCATTTAGATGTAACAAGTGGACAATTTAACCCTTCTCCTCATCTCCATTACCCCCAACAGACAAGCAACGAAGGAAACATATGAATTCAACTAGCATACAAGGTTTAGGAAGCCACTTGCCTTATATCAATCAACAATCACTCCAAGAGTTGACTCTTCCCCTTCCGAACCACTTTCAAAGCCACACAATCTAAAATAATCAAGTATTTACAATCACCCATTAGAAACAACACTTCCCACAACAATTATGTAAAGAAATTGGTCAAGCAACTCAAAATCCAATATCAAAATGGAGGTTTGAATCCGAAAAACAATACTTGAAAATGATGTTAAAGGCTTTAGTAATGTATTAGTGAAAAATCATTTTGAAAAAAAGGATCAAAACCAATTTAAAATCATCATTTTACTAAATCCTTGGGTTCTTGAAAAACCTTGTCATTAACCCACCAAAATCCCAAAATTTGATGTTAAAACTCATGATTAATCAATGGAAAATGAAGGTTTAGTATTAAGAACAGTTATCCAAATGATCTAGCATAGAAAATCCTTCTAAAATTCGCCACCAAGGGTTCCCAAAGTTCAAAAATGGTGAAATTGGGCTTAAACCCCAAAATGAGCAGCAAAACCCTTCTTTGATGTCGCAAAAGCGAGTTTCCCTAAAGTGAACCCTACCATACACACGAGAGTCACTTAAGAGAAGCCTCATTCGCAAAAGTGAATGTCGCTTAAGCAACAGGTCTATTGCTTAAGTAAAGGTCTCCTAAGCGGTTGGCCTTTGCAAAAGCGACGCCTGTAGACACCATCAACTTCAGCCAATTTCCAAAGAATCGAAAGGACCCTTGGGATTCATTCGAAACCTCGGTACACACAAAAAACATATGCAAATCAATTATACTCGACACTCCAGACTCAATGAAACTATCAAAACATGAATCTAAGGTCTCCTTGACTCGAGATCCATGAAAACCACAAGAAACTAACTCACTTCTAAAAAGGCTAAAGTAAGCTCGGGAACTCTCAAAAATCCACCAAGATCTCACCTAGGCCTAAAATCATCACCCAAACCCAATGAAACTCTCTTAATACCAATCCCAAAATCTAAACCCTGTATGTGGAACAAACTCAACCCAGATGTTAAAATTTCCATAATTTCACAACTTCTGACCTCAAAGCGTCAAAAAGACTCAAAATCTAAAATCAAAAGCTCTCTTAGATCAAATTTCCCATTTGGGACTACTGGAATCAATGGAATTCCATTTCGACACTCGAAACTCCAAAAGACCCTACAACCACTTTCTTGACAACTTAGCCTTTAAAACTCACAAACGTCCCAAATTCTCAACTTTTAACTCAAAGTTCAAAATCAACCTTTCAAACTCAATCAAAAATGATTCGAGGCCACTAACAGGAGGGGAAAATAGCGAATTTATTAAACTTTCAAAAAATGAAAGATCGGGTCATTACATTATCCTCCACTAAAAACCATGTTCATCCTCCAATATAAAGCAAAAGAAAGTACCTGAAGCTTTGAAAAGCTGAAGATATCTAGCATGCATATCAGACTCTGTCTCCCAAGTAACCTCACCAACTGAATGAAGCTTCATTGCACCTTTATTGAAGTGATATCCTTGGTCCTAAGCTTTCGGACTTACCTATCCAAAATGGCTATAGGCTCCTCCTCAAAGGATAAGTCTGTACCCGACTCAATTGAATCATGGGAAAGTACATAGGACTCATTCGACACGTACTTCTGAAGCATTGAGACATGAAACTTAGGATGCACAATTGACAAACTAGGTGGCGAGGCCAAATTATAGGCCACCTCTCCCATATGACTCAAAATCTCAAAGGGTCCAATGAATCAAGGGCTAAACTTGCCTTTCTTTCTGAACTTCATCACACCTTTCATGGGTAACACTCAAAGTCAAACATTATCACCCTACATGAATACTAGGGCTAAAACTCTCTGATCCGCATAACTCTTCTGTCGACTCTGGGTTGTCAACAATCTACCCTGAATCATACAAGCCTGCTACATAACATCTTTAAGAAATTTTTTATCCAATAAGTTGCACCTGCTACATAACATCTCCAAGTAATTTTTTTTCTAATAAGTCCATCTCAGCTGAATCAAACCATCCGATCGAAGATCTACACCGTATGTTATACATTGCCTCAAAAGAGGCCATCTTAATACTGGAATGATAATTGTTGTTATAGGAAAACTCTGCTAAGGGCAAATGTTGATCCCATCTAGCACCAATCAATCACACAAGCTCGATGCATGTCCTCTAACACCTAAATCGTCTGCTCAGGCTAACTATCTATCTGAGGATAGAAGGTTGTACTCATATATAATCGAGTACACAAACCATGCTGCAATGCCTTCTAGAAATGGGAAGTGAGTGGGGAACCTCGATTGGAGACAATAGAAATTGGGACCACATGTAGTCGCATAATCTGACTGATATAAATGTAACACCGCGTATCTAAAATAGGAAAATGAAATGAATTTTGGGAAAACTACATGTGTCAGCCACGAGGGCCACCCACGGCCCGTGGAAGGGACCACGGACCGTAGGTGTGGTCCGTGGATGGCCCTGGCTAAGGTAGGTCTGGAGGCCAGAACCACGTCCTGACCAACGGACCGTTGGTCAGACCACAATCCGTGGTTCGATGGCCCAAATCCCAACTTTCTGATGACCAACGAGGGTCCACCAGGACGGGCCGTGGGTCAGACCACGGTCTGTCGACTGGGGTCCGTAGTTGGTAGGTCGATGGTTAAGTCAATGGTAATTAGGTCTTTTCCTAATTAATCAGTTCCAATACTACATCATTTTACCCTTCACTAAGACCCTTGTATAAGTTATTTCAACCCCCAAATTAGCCTATCCACTTCATTCTTCCAAATTCAAAAAAGAAGAACAATTCTCCTCTCCAAAATATTTCTCTCTCTAGAAACTTGAAGAAGAAAATGGATTCAACCTAGGGTTTCAAGTCAAGGTCTCAATTCCTTCATTGAAGGCTAGCATTTGGATTCAAGGTATGATAGTTTTCATCCATGGATTCGTCCCATTCATGGAGTTCCCAAATTCTTCTATTTCTAAAGGTAGAATTCCCCAATTGAGTTAGGGTTTTCTTCAATTATCATGGGTTCTTTTCACTATTGATTTAAATGATTGAATCATGGTCTCTTGTGCATAAATTGATGAAATATTATGATTTTATGTTGCTTTCACCATGAACTCATGTAATCCCCTTGTTTTCAAGTTATAAATCATAGGATGTGGGATTTTGATCTTAAAGGAAGAGTTTTATGAAAATAAGAATGTATTGCAAGCTTTACATGTATTTATGATGAAATCCATATCTAATCCATGTTTTTTAAATGTTGATGATTGAAAGTGGGTTTTGAACCTCAAGAGTAAACTATGGACTTATGCATTTTCTTATGAAATCTATGCAAATGTTTTAAGGGTGCTTTTAGAGTAAAGTACCAATGATCATGATGTGTTATTGAAAGGATTTTCTCATGTACACATAAGAGCTAGTTGTGAAAGGTTTTCTCACATAACAAAGGATTCTAAGCTTGAAAGGCTTTCTCACCTAATTGAATCAAAGATTAAGAGCTATCCTAATGAAATTAGCTTGGATTGGTTATCCTACGATACCTTTCCATGGATGATAATTTAGCTTGGATTAGCATGATGACGTGCCTTTTAATCGATAATAAGAATAATAAGAAAGGACTATTTCATGGGATTTCTGCTTAGCACCGAGAGGATATTGAGATGGAAGCTCTCTCGTTTGTAGAGGTCGGGTTTCTAGATGTAATCTCCTTATCCCTTACCTATGTACCCCCATAGGATGATTTTATCAAGAGACATTATCTAGTGGATCCACTTAAGCTAGAAGTTCATGGTTCTACCTTGGCAAGTAGGACAATCATTTTTGGTGTGCGAGACACCGGGGGATCATGTTATAGCTCACATGGTCATTATATTGGTTAAGTCTAATTCCCCACATTAATAATGAACTAAGGTTACTTAAATAAGTATCGTATATGAGTTCAAAGGTTTTAAAGATGGTGTTAGCTTGCATTGACCATGATTTTATGACTTATGTTATCTAACGTTTTTATATCATGTTTTAGCTTGGTTAATTGCATGTAATGAAATGAAATGTCCTTTTTTAGAATAATTTAAATGTTTTATGCATGGCTATCATACTTGGTAAATTGTTTTGTACTAACGCATACTCTTGCCTACATTTCCCCAAATGTAGGGTCCGATAGTCAGGGTCATCTGTTTCGTGGCTAGTGGTTGAGTTTGATATTTTTGAGCTTGGGTGAGTCCTCATGCTTCAAGGATTGAGTTTTATTGTTTCACTTTCATTCATGTATTTCTCTTTTGGACATAATGTATGGGATAGGCCCAATTTCATTCCATTGTATTAGATGGCTATGATGAGACAAGTGTTTTAGACTTCCGCTTTATTTTAATAAATTGTTTTAGTCTTGGATTATTGTTTTACTCTTATTGTTCTATTTCTTATGTTATGAGAAATAAGTGGCTTGTATGGAGTCTTTCGGGGTCTTATATGCCATGTTACATCTAGGGGGTACCTCTGGGTCGTGACAATAAAGCTCGACTAACTTCTTCATTGTATACTTTACCCGGACAGGGATGAAAAAGACGGACTCGGACAACCTATCAACAACCACCCAAATGGAGTCATAACCACCCACAGTGTTAGGTAATCCCACAACAAAGTCCATAATGATATGCTCCCACTTCTAAGTAGGAATATGCATCCTCTAAGATATACCTCCAGGTGGCTAGTGCTCACATTTGACTTGTTGGCAACTCAAACACCTCGAAACAAAATATGCAATATCTCTCTTCATACCACACCACCAATAGTGCTGGCTCGGGTTATGATACACTTCACTGCACCCGGATAGATGGAATATTGGGAACAATAGGCCTCTTCAAGAATCTGTCAAACCAACCCCTCTACCTTGGGCACACAAATCTTGCCTCTAATATCCACGACACCATCAGAATCAAGGACAACCTCTTTGGCTTCCCCTCCATCACCTTGTCTCGAATGAGACATAGTTTCTTATAATCAAACAGGTGTTCGCGAATCTGCTCAACTATGGAAGAACGATCCTCGGTGAAATCAATCAAACCACTCGTCCCCTTAGAAATCTGCGAACGGACGAGACTGTTGGCTAATCTCTGAGCATCTCTAGCCAATGGTCTCTACTCTACACTAATAATGGAAAAAATCCCCATGATAAAAGTCTTTCTACTTAGAGCATGGACACCACGTTGTCCTTCCCTAGATGATACAAGATAGTGATGTCATAGTCCTTTAGTAGCTCAAACCATCTACCCTCCCTCAAATTCAGATCCCTCAACCTCACAATGAACTCTATATATATAATGTCTATATAGCTTAAGCACAAATACTACAGTTTCAAATTCTAAATCATGGGTAAGATAGTTGCTCTCTTGGGTCTTTAACTACCTAGAAACATAGGCAATCACCTTACCCATCTGTATTAGAACACCACCTAACCTGACTCCAGAAGCATTACAATAAACAATGAAGTCCACACCCTCCTCAGGTAAGGTGAAAACAGGAGTCGAAGTAAAAAAGGTCTTGAAATTTTGAAAGCTCTCCTCACACTCATCAGACCACTGGAAACTCACACTCTTCCAATTTAATCTAATCAAAGGAGATGCAATGATAGAGAAGATCTAAACAAATCGTGGGTAATAGCCCATAAGTCCCACATAGATCTTGATCTCAGTAACCAATGTAGATTTGGTCCAAGCCCTCACTGCATCAATCTTTGATGGATCAACTTGAAGGCCCTCCTTGGACACCACATGTTACAAAAATTCCCCAAAATCAAGCAAAAACTCTCACTTTGAGAACTTGGCATAAAGTTTTTCTTCCCTCAATATGTGGAGCACAATCCTCAAATGTCAATTATGGTCCTCTTCAGTCTTGGAGTACACCAAGATGTCGTCAATGAACACTATCAGAAAGGAATCCAAATAAGGTGGGAACACCTCGTTCATCAACTCCATGAACGTTGTAGGGGAGTTAGTCAAACGAAAAGACATCCCAAGAAACTCATAATGCCCAAAATGAGCCCTAATGTGCCACCCCGTATCCTAGACAACAAAAGTGCAGAACAATCAGAACTTGCAGGTGCCACCAATGGGCACCACCCACGGACCATAGGTGGGGTCCATGGTTGGCCACCTGTAGCCCCTCCTCAGAAACCCAGAAAATATCAGCCAGGGGTCGACCCACGCTAGGACCTACGGACCGTAGGTGGGACCATGGTATGTGGTTCAGACCTCTCAGGACCCTCTCTGAAGGCTACATAATGATTGACAGGACGGACCGTAGGTCCATTGACGGTCCGTCAGTTGGCCCCGATGGCTTTTAAGTCAAGATCGTTTGAGTCTTTTCCCTATGCGTTGGACACCTAAACTATGCTGTTTAACCCCTAAACTACGTCGTTTTAGTCAATTTTAGCCTAGTAACTTAATTATACTTTAACCAAGTCAACTCATTCTCCAAAATTCATCCAAGTTGAACGAGAAAAGGAAGAAAGAGTCGACCAATCCTCTCCAAGAACGCAACAAGGTTTCCTCCACTTCCAACCCCAAAATCGAAATATTTCTCCGTGAAATTTGTCACCAGGTATGTGGGATTTCACTAGTGGGTTCCTTTCACCCATTAGGTCCCTAGAATTTAGTCAGATTCTTGATTCTATATATCATGTTTAGACCTAGGGTTTCTAGAACTTCATATTATTGTTGTGATTCAGTTGTTAGATCAATCCTAATCATATTATCATGTTTTTGAGAAATTGTTGCTTAGCTTCTTGCATGAAACTCATAACCCTAGTTGTGTAGATTTGTTTAGTTCATGAATTACACTTGCTAGGTCAGTTTATTCAATTATACATGCTCCAGTTAAGATTGTTTCATTATCAGTACATTAATGTTGCATTTTCAGTTAGCATGTCAGTATTTTGAGCTATTTAGCATTATAGAAATTTAGTTATAATATGTTACTTAATCAGTTGGGAGTAGACTTAATACCGAGTGGACTAAGGGTTAGTCACCCTCCTAGTCCTAGAACTACGTACCCCCGTAGGATAAGTTCCCTGTGTGGGCAACATATTTAGTGATCCCGCCAGTCATGACTTTATAGTCGTGGCAAGGTATATTAGGTCCTCTTGATGGGGCGATACATCGGACTCCACGGATAGCTCTCGTAGTTTTATGTCGGTTAACAATAGCTCCCACAGTCAGACTCTAGTGTATTGACCAGGTTATCAGTTATAGTTCAGTATTCAGTCTCAACATGTTTATACTTGGTCATTGCATTCAATTAGCTCAGTATTCAGTATATTTCAGTATTTAGATCATGTTCAAATTATATCATTACTCTTATTGCTTTGTTCAGTTTTGTATATATTGTTCAGTTTTATCTTATCATGTATGCTCAATACCTTTCAAGTATTGACGCATACTTAGCGTTACTTCAGCCTTAACTACAACTACATTACGCAAGCCCCGCTGATACCTACCGATAGAGTAAAATTCTATACATCTTCTCGTGATCTAGGTTCAGGTCTTCGGCACTCAGATCATGCATAAATCGGTTCCCGATCTCTAGTTCAGCAGTATCAGTGGTGAGTCCTCATTCTTCGAGGACGATTGACATGTCTTTTATTCAACCATTCTTGTTTTAGTTTCAGTTTTGCTAGAGTTAGCTGGGGCATGTCCCAGAATCACATGCCCCAAAATCTCTAGTCAATTAGAGGCTTTTATTCAGAAATAGTGAGATTCAGTTTTAGTTTAAGTTTGCTCTTTCAGTTGTCATTAAACTCAGTTTTATATATTCAGATTTAGAATGGGTATTCCTCATCATTTCACTTTATGTCATGTTTTAAGCTTCCACACAGTATTTTTATTTTTCAGTAATTCCTAAAGTATTCTTATGATATGCCAAGAGGGTTAACTTTGGATCACTAGTGATCCTAAGTCCCATGTTTACATCAACGGGGTAGCCTCGGGGCATGAAACCTAAATTTGTATTAGGGATATCTGATGCCCTAATCTTCAACTGATGATAACTGGACCACAAGTCAATCTTAGAAAATAGAAATGCACCCTGAAGCTGATCAAACAAATCATCAATACGAGGAAGAGGATATTTGCTCTTCATTTTCACTTTGTTCAACTGTCGATAATCAACACACATCCTCATAGATCCATCTTTCTTCCTCACACACAACATAGGAGCACCTCTACAGAGAAACACTAGGGTGAATGAACCCCTTACTAAAAAATCCTACAACTGATCCTTTAATTTTGTGAACTCAGTTAGAGCCATAGGATAAGGAGGAATAGAGATGGGCTTGGTGCCCAGCTCCAAGTCAATAGCAAAGTCAATATCCCTATTTAAAAGAACACCTAAAAGATCAGTATGACACACATCTTTAAACTATCGACCCACAAGCATGGGATCGATGTGTGGTGGCTCAACATTAGTATCTCAAATGAAAGCCAAGTACAAACACCCTCTAGCAACTAATCTATGAGCTCTAATTAAAGAGATAACTTTGTCAAGAGTATGAACCACTAGCACCCGTCCACTCAACCCTCGTGACACCCGACATCGCTAAGGTCACAGTCTTTGCATAATAATCAAGAATATCATGATGCTAAGAAAGCCAATCCATACTCAAGATAATATCAAAGTCTACAATCCCTAAAATGATAAGGCTACCCAAGTATCATATCCCACCACAGAAACAAGCCAGGATCGATACACTCAATCCACCACTAAAGATTCACCCATAAGTATGAAAACATGAATAGGAACAGACATGCAAGTTGGCATCATATCAACCCGGGAACAAAATAGGTAGGCATATATGAGAAAGTAGATCCCGGATCAAATAATACAGACGCAGGTCGATGAAAAACTGGAAAATACATATAATCACAACATCAGAAGTCTCAGCCTCAAGCCTCACCAAAAAAGCATAGCACTGGCCATTCAGCTGCCTGTAGACTGAGTAGAACCTCTACCTTTACCCTACGGAGTTGGAAAACCCCTTACATATAGTCCTACCACCTATATTGGTCTAAGTTCTACCTCGGCTCCTGCCCAGAGGCATTAAATCCCTAGTTGGAGCAACTGAATATGAACGGTGAGGTGTTGAATGGGTCTGTACAAAACACTGTCGCATCATATGACCTGGATCCCTACAAGTGTAGCAAGATCTCAGCGTAAATAACTACTGTTGTGAATCCGATGAACTACCATGGACACCACAGCCAGAACCATAAAACCCTCGAGCTGACTGCCCACTCTCAACTGCTGGCATAGAAGCTAAATCAGCCCACGACATTGGAATGAACCACTACCCCGATGCGAACAATTGTCATCATATGAGGTACCAGAAAATTGACCAAAAGAACGGGACCTCTTGGGCTCCCCAAACTTCTCTAAGACAATTTAGCCTCATTGGTGGTGCTTATAATGGACTGGTACAAAGCCCCCTCTCTAGCTGCCCTGAACACATAAGATCTGACAAAGAAAGTAAACCCTCTCACAAATCGGCGAACTCTCTCAGCCTCATCCATAAAAATAGTCAAAGCATGCCTAGAGAGCTTACAGAAATGACCCTCATACTTGGTCACAAACAGACTTCCCTAAACAAAGCTCTCAAATCTCAGATGACTTTCTGATGAGTCCACGATTTAGACTCATTTAGGGCTTTATTTGTATAGATTTAGTGTCCTCAAATGCTTATTTTGGGCCAATAACTTATGTAAAATCCTTGATTTCTAGGTATTTGGATTGAGGAACAAAGCATGGACACTAGTTCGCAAAAAGGAACGAAGCGAGCTAAAAGAAGGAAGAAATGAAGGCCCGATGATCGCCAAGTCCATTTGGTGAGTCACCGAATGGCCACTATCTTGCCTAAAGTTCCAGTGTGCCAAGCCCTGAAGGAGAAAATCAATTTGACGAGAGAAAAGAGCAGTCAGCGTGTAGTCGAGTGGTTCCGTAATGCAGTGTCAAATCGCCCAAAGTTACAAACCTTGAGGATGTTGAAGGCCAAAGCAAGAAGGCGATGAAATGGGTTAAAGGGCGGATTGCTGAGCTGATCGGTGAGCTCGACTTACTGTGCCGAATGGTCCTTCGTAGCATATTTTTGGCAACTACAAATACGTTTATGAACATTAAGTTTAGAGGAGATTGTAGAGCGTTTATCATTATCAAGTATCTTATTTTTGAATATTGAGTATTCTAAACTAAGAGACAAGTTTTTCTTACCTTTGAAGAATAGAAACTTTCCATTTTTGAGAAATTGAAACTGTGTCTTCAAGATTCTTCAATTTGGACCTTTGTAAAGACGAAATTAATCGTACCCAGTTGATGGAAACACAATTTGGTAACGATTTCTATCTTTTTATGATGTCTAGCTTAAACCCCAATTCTTGGGGTGTGATTATGGGCTGATTTAGCTAATGGGTGTTGTTAATTGTTAGTGTAATTGTTGTTTAGAAGTGATTTCAATCAGTAATTGTGGTTTAAATTAAAGAGTTGTTGTTTCAAATGCAGTTCTAGCTTCGTGTTTTTGGCTTGCTCAAGAGGGAGGTTTTAAAACCAAAATTACTGAATTGATAGTATGTGGGTATTAGGTTGTCATGGGTTCAACTCGAGAGAGTGAATCCTAAACCCTTTTCCACACATTCAACTCGAGAGAATGAATGGACTAAAGAGTAGGTTGTTCTTATTTGCATGATTGTTGGTGTTTGAGAGAAACCAACTTGATTCAGGGTAAATTGTTTGAGAGAAAGTGTATTCCCTCTAAATTCTAGCTTATTCACTAATTTACAATTGTTTTCTAATAGTTGCAACTACCCGTTTGTCTATAATAGCCCGTAATCAAATCACATCCCAAGAACCCGTCTCTCTATTATTATCTTCGTATTATTTGTTGTTGTTGTAGCTAATAGTTAAACCCAAAACCCCCTTATTTGACATTTATGTCACCCCCCCCCCCCCTTATTTACATTATGTTTTTATTCGTAAATGTTCATTCCTATGATTGACTTGAACACATTCGTACTTTACTCTTGAATCTTAAACATGTACCACTCCATGTGGGATTCGACCCCAACTCATTTAGCTGGGTTATTATACTGACTAACGATCGTTGACGCTTAGAACTGGATTAAGTTTCCTTGAAATGTTAATCAAAATGGCGCCACTGCCGGGGAGTAGTGTTGGTTAAGATTCTTTAGTTAAGTTGAATTTTGTTCTTGTTAGTTATAGTTGAATCTACTTACTTTCAGCTTTGGTTTGTGTGTTGTTGTTTAGAACAGAAGAAAAGAGCATGTCTTGTAGCAACAGTGACCCAATGGACCATCTTCCTTTTGAAATGATGATTCTTAGGGATAACATCCTAAACTTCAGGCAATTGGAAGGTGAACAAATTCCTGAGTTGTGGCTGAGGTTTAAGGCACTGTTGATGCAATGCCCAACTCATGGGACTCCAGATAATGTCCTACTTGAATGTTTCTATAAAGGTCTTGGTCCTGAGAATAGAGGATTGGCTGACCAACTTATTCTGGGTGGTCTAGTATGACAACCCTATGCGTAGTAGCCCAACTCCTCGATCGCATGACTGTGACCAACCAATAAATAGAGAAAGACCACTATTTGGCCACACTATTAACTCAGCTGGATGATTTGGCCAAAAAGTTATTGGAGGTTGAAGTCCAGTGCAAAATGAATGATAGATACATACCCCCTCATGAGCGGAGAAAGCCTAAGGACAATGAGGGTAAACATGTCGAGAAATCCTCTCAATCATTCTCCCAAAGGTCAATGAGCATGATAGAGTGCAGGAAGAGATAAAGGAGAATGTCGAAATGATAAATCAAATGACTGCCTCTCACTCCAGATCTATCCAGCTACTTGAGACCCTCATAAGTCTTGTGTTGCCTCATCTCTACCCAAGACAATAAGAGGGGATGCATAGTGATACTATGGTCAACCCCAAGAATGAAAATTGAGTGGGGAACTTTGTCGTTCCACGACGTTAACTAAGGCGTTGCTTGGGAGGCAACCAAAGTTTTTATTTTCTTTCTTTTTTATTTTGAAATAATGGTGTGTTGATTGTGCAGGTTAAAAAGTGGAATGTGTTTGGAAAGTACAAATAGGCGAGCAAAAAGTCCAGTCGGTGACTCACCAAAAAAGTCGGTGAGCCCAACTTGGACCATTGTTAGCCTCAATGAATTCTAAGAGTTGAGTCAATAAAACTCAGTGAGCACAAGAGCAAATTGGTGTGTCGATGAACGGGTCGGCGATCACGACTTAGTCCACCGTTTGGACCCTACATCAATTGGAGGTCCTGTAAAACTCAGCGAGGTAAGTGCTCACTCGGCGTGTCACTGAGTGGGTCAGCGAGAAAAACTTATGTCGCCGAATGGACGAGAACTGGACGATTTTTAAAGGCCACAAGTTCAAAATCTTTCACATTCCCTCACTTTTCCAATTTCCAAACTCACACCCGCACTTTATTGTCCTATAGTTTTGCATTATTACTAGTTTTTAGTCATCAATTGTGTGTTCGGAGTGGATATCGTTGCCACCTAGGTTTACAACTTTCATGTACGGCATTAAAGATTGGTTTTCCGAACCCCAAATTCTTATTTAGCGATTTTTACTCATTTGCAATTGTTGGTATCTTAATGATGTGTGTTAGGCCTCTCTAATCATAATTGTATATGTGTGTGCCTATTCTAATTTGAATATCATGTCATAATTTCCAATATTGTTGATTTCCTAAAATTTTATGCTCAAAAAGTGGTCTAAATTGTTGGGTTGTGTTGTGTTGTTGTTGGGTCTAGTCAGGTGAAGTCTAAGTAACCTGAATTTGTGCCAAATGGAATATTTTTCCCAATGATGGAGCGGTTGACGTCATTCTTAAGGGCAAAAGTCGTCAAATGGAAAAATTTGGCTAAACCGAGAGAAGCCTGAGTATCCCGGGGGAATGGGTGTAATGGGTATTGGTGTAATTGAAGGAGTGCATGTTTTGATTTTGTTTTCGGGGGATGCGGGGTTGAATTTTGGAAGTTCGGTTGAAAATAGGCATGTTGGGCAGTTTGGCGAGCTGGGTCGAGCTCGCCGAACCACTCGACGGTTCACCAAATCCCCCTAGATCGCCTTTAATTGCAAGCAAAATTTGTGTTTGGGTTCTGTAACTTTCGGCGATAAGCCTGAGTTCACTGAGAGCACTCAACGACTCGCTGAAAGTCCTTCTTAATCGCCCTTTCTGCACCCCTAACCCCTAAAATGCACTATAACTTTTGTCAGGCTAGTCCTTGCTCGCTCAATATTGTCGGTGATTCATCGAAAGGCCCTTCCCATCACCGACATGCCAATTTTTCTGGGAAATTTTGAGCCAATCCTTTCGGCGAGCCCGATCTGGCTCGCCAAAGTGATTCGGCAACTCACCAACCAGTTCGATGAGTTTTTCTGCAAATGTTTTCTATGCATATTGCTTGAACTGTTCCTAATTCTTTGTGATGTTTTTGCAGAAATGGCTAGAACCAACCAAGACATGCCGCCCCGTAAAAGAGCACGGGGCATTATTATAATTGAAGGAGGAGCAAACCCTCCTAAAAAGGGCAAAGGCAAGAGGCCTACATCTGAGGTTTTGGAGCACAACTCCGGCAGCGAGGGAGAAGCCTTTAACTCCCAAGCTGTATTGTCTGAGCCAGATGATGTCCAGCCATTACAGTCCCGGAGAGTAGAGATCCGTGCTAGATCTCGTCCTGACTCAGCTAGAGTCCCAGCAGCCTCCTCTTTAGTAGATACAATGCCAGCTTCGGCACCTCATGTGGATCCAGTGCCACCAGTGGTTCATCCTCCTCGGCTACTTAACAAATTAAAAGCCGATGGGTTGCGCATGATCCTTGAGGAGAAAATACTATCCACAGAGGGTTTAGTGGACAGATACTCCGCATGAGGGACACCCTCCACTTCCATAGGTTCGATCAATTCACAAGACCCCCGAGGCCCCTACATTCCTTCATGGGTCTAGGAGTTTTATATAGCATATGGAGAGCTGATGCCAAAGGGAAAGAAGAAGGACAGCGCTTTCAGACCGGTGAAGTCGGTCATGGTTTGGGGGAAGGAAATCTGGTACAGTAGCGACCACATTAATACTTTACATGGCAGAGCTCTAGGTGCTACACTGGCATATGAGGGCTTGCCTATTACGCAGTCCTTGGATGACTTAAAGGGCTTTCTTGCACCATTGATTTATGATACCACCCCGAGGTGGATCGAGACAGGAGCCCCCATTGAGAAGAGGGACTTGAGTATTATTGCTCATTTCTGGTTTGGCTTTATCAACAACACAATCATGTCATCCTAGAACGAGTCCATCCTCCGCCACCCTAAGGAGGCCTACCTTGGGATGATAATGTCCAGGAAGAGCATTGACATGGAACTCATTATAGAGTAGGAGATGGCCATGAGGGCCAAGTAGACCCTAACCTCCCTACCATTCCCGGTACTGATTACAAAGCTATGTTGGCATGATGATGTTCCTTGTAACGTGAAGAGAGATTTTGAGGTTACCCCTACGTCCTTCATTGATATCCGGAATATAGAGGTCGAGTACACTCGGGAGGAGGCAGACAGGAGGAGAGCAGCTCCGGTGGACACATCCCTAGAGATTAACATAGAGATGATTCCTACAGAGGCATCTTTGACTACTCCGACCTCCGGGACTTCAGGTACATCTACTCCCACTTCTTCCTCCTAGGCTCCTGATACTTCTACCTCCTCCCAGCCCGCCAGGATTACTTAGGCTATGATCCTGAAGATAGGGCACTTAGCCCATTTGGCTGATGTGAGGGCTACCTAACTAGAGGCATCAGTCTCATGGATGATTAAGAGTGTCATCATTGCTGCACTGACCCCCCATCGGGCTTCTATTGATGATTTAACTGTGAGAGTCACGGCTTGTGATAGTAGACAGGGGGAGTCTTCTGAGGTGACAACTTTGAAAGCCGAGGTTACAGATCTGAGGAAGGACGTGGACTACTTGAAGTCCATGGACTTCACTTCACTATTGAAGGCAACAGATGATGTAGATTCCCCGATGACTTTTGAGATTCCTCCGATCACCACCGGATAGGTACATCGAGATGATATGGCAGCTAATGAGTCAGAGGCAGAAACCAATGAGGAGTAGATAGATGTGTGAGATGTTGAGGTTTATGATGATCTGGCTGACTTTGAGGATGCGATGTTCGAGATTGCGCTCCATACTTCTTTGAGAAACACCACCATGGGTGAGTCCAATGGAGCTGGTACTTCTGAGATGACTCCAGGCACTAAGGCCCAGGATTAGAGTGATACACCGGGCATTAATGCCCCAAAAGATGGAGCGACTATGTAAATAGGATCCCTCTTTACCTCCCTTTTGTGTCATTTTTATTGATTTTTGGATGTTTATTGCATTTGAGGACAAATTGCTTTTTTGTTTATGGTGGGGTGCGGTATTTCCAGACCTACCTCTTGTGATTATTGTTTTGTTTATACATTGGGTTTTGTGCTATAAGTTGTGTTTTGACACTA
Organism: Solanum acaule; assembly: GCA_036250505.1. NCBI lineage: Eukaryota > Viridiplantae > Streptophyta > Magnoliopsida > Solanales > Solanaceae > Solanum > Solanum acaule. The sequence continues at coordinate 30,087 of JAJOOR010012824.1, forward strand.
TTTTTGTGGATGATTGAGCTTGTGGCTCCCTACTTTAATTGTAAATGATTTTTGACTCTTTTTGAAAAAATTGTGCCACCTCTTGATTGTGTTTGAATGTGGCTGTTCTTTTGCAAATTTGAGTATCGATCTTGATTAATACCGATGACTTGAATAGTGCTCATAATCGAACAAAAATGAATGTGCGGCTACGATGAGGTCAAATGAAGTTGCATAGACAATATGTGAACTTTTTTGCATCTCGTTGTGACTAGCCGATTATCAAATTGAGTCTCTTGTAATGAACACTGCACACTAGTGAAAGTGTGGAGTCTTGTTTGACATTGGTGTCAATGCCTTGTGTGATGAGCTTACCGTGAACTATGTGTGATGACATTTAGAATTCGCTCCGTTGGTCCATTGAAGTGAATCAAGATCTTGAAATGATCTTAGGCAACAATTTTAAAGAGTGAAACCATTTGACATTACCTCTTTTGTGGCCTACCTAGTGAGTGTGTGATCTTTGATTGAACACATTTTGAGCCTTAGCCTTTCCTTGGATGAAACTTGATGAAATTGTAACACTTCTTTATCCCCTCACCCTTAATCCTCATGGAATGTGATTTGTTTGAATAGCCACCTTCTACCAAAAGCCTAAGTTCGGGGTGTGGTGAAAAGAGAAGGTAAATCAAGAAGTGCAAAGAAGTCCCCTTTGACCCATGGTTTTGAAAAAGATGGAACCCCTCCATACAAAAAACAAGAAGAAGGAAAAAGAAAAAGAATGAAAAAGTTTTAAAATAAAGTTTCAAAAAGAAACGGGGTGTCCAAAGTTTCACGGAAAATGAATAATGGGGTGAATTTTAAGCATGAATGAAAATGAAGAAAAAAAGGAAAGGAAGTGTTGTGCACACCGCATTTCATGGGAAAATCAGTCACTGAGCCTAAATGACCATACCTTTACACTCAGCCCCGTTACAATCCTTGAAAAGACCTTTTTGATCTTGAGTGAGCTGAAACGAAGGTTGATTGGAAAATAAGGGCAAGCCTATGGATGAAGTCATGTGTGTGTTCATTTTTGTGAGTGTGAGAGTTGTTGTGATTCCGCAACTATAAATTGTTCAACAAATTGTGTGTGAATGTGGAATCATCTTTGTGTGAGGGCATTTGAGTACTTTTGTTGAGCTTGAACTTCCATTTGAAGCAAGTAATGTGAACTTGAGAATCTTTGATAATAGTGAATCACAACTTGAATCTTTGAGTGCACAATTGATCCTTGCATGAGTAAATTAAGTCTTGTTATGTGCATTCATGATTGAGTCTTGTGTAGCACTATTGTGTAGCACTATTTGAGGCATCCTTTTTGAACTGCTGAACTTGAGTTTTACTTGAGGACAAGCAAAAGTTTAAGTTGGGGGTGTTGATGAGTCCACGATTTGGACTCATTTAGGGCGTTATTTGTATAGATTTAGTGTCCTCAAATGCTTATTTTGTTCCAATAATTGATGTAAAATCCTTGATTTCCAGGTATTTGGATTGAGGAACAAAGCATGGACACTAGTTTGCAAAAAGGAATGAAGCGAGCTGAAAGAAGGAACAAATGAAGGCCTAGTGATCGCCAAGTCCTTTTGGCGAGTCGTAGAATGGCCGCCATCTCACCTAAAGTTCCAGTGTGCCAAGCCCTGAAGGAGAAAATCAATTTGGCGAGAGAAAGGAACAGTCGACGTGTCGCCGAGTGGTTCCTCGATGCAGTGCCAGATCGCCCAAAGTTACAGACCTTGAGGATGATGAAAGCAAAAGTAAGAAAGCGGTGAAATGGGTTAAAGGGTGGATCTCCGAGCTGATCACCAAGCCCGATTTACTGTGCTAAATGGTCCTTTGCAACATATTTTTAGCAACTATAAATACTTTTTTGAACATAAAGTTTAGAGGAGATTGTAGAGCTTTTATCAGTATCAAGTATCTTATTTTTGAATATTGAGTATTCTAAATTGAGAGACAAGTTTTCCTTAGCTTTGAAGAATTGAAACTTTCCATTTTTGATAAATTGAAAGTGGGTCTTCGAGATTCTTCAATTTGGACCTTTGTAAAGACAAAATTAATCGTACCCAGTTGATGGAAACACAATTTGGTAATGATTTCTATCTTTTTATGATGTCTAGCTTAAACCCCAATCTTAGGGTGTGATTATGTGATTATGTGTTTATGGGCTGATTTAGCTAATGGGTGTTGCTAATTGTTAGTGTAATTGTTGTTTAGAAGTGATTTCAATTAGTAATTGTGGTTTAAATTAAAGAGTTGTAGTTGCAAATGCACTTCTAGCTTCGTGTTTTTGGCTTGCTCGAGAAAGAGGGGTTTTAAAACCAAGATTACTGAATTGATGGTGTGTGGGTATTGGGTTGTCATGGGTTCAGCTCGAGAGAGTGAATAATAAACCCATTTCCACACATTCAGCTCGAGAGAGTGAATGGACTAAAGCGTAGGTTGTTCTTATTTGCCTACTTGTTGGTGTTCGAGAAAAACCAACTAGATTTGGGGCTAATTATTCAAGAGAAAGTTTATTGCCTCTAAAGTCTAGCTTATTTACTAATTTACAGTTGTTTTCTAATAGTTGCAACTACCCGTTTGTCTGTAATAGCTCATAATCGAATCACATCCCAAGAACCCGTCTCTCTATTGTTATCTTCGTATTATTTGTTATTGTTGTAGCTGATAGTTAAAACCAAAACCCCCTTATTTACATTATGTTTTTATTCGTAAATATCAATTCCTATGATTGACTTGAACACATTCGTACTTTACTCTTGAATCTTAAACTCGTACCACTCTCTGTGGGATTCGACCCCAACTCATTTAGTTGGGTTACTATACTGACTAACGATCATTGATGCTTAGAACTGGATTAAGTGTCCTTGAAACATTAATCATTTTCATCTCTCATACTCCAAGGAATGAAGCGGTCCTCTAAAGCACTATAAAATACATCCCACTCTTCTCGAGAAGATCAAACTAGTCTAGAGCTCACAAAAGTCCTCCACCACTCTCTGGCGCGACCATGAAATTGAAGTGCAACAAACTGGACACCACGAGCATCCACCATACCACAAAGCATCCTCAACAAGGTCTCTTAAAACAACAGAGCTCCAAACTCAAGAAGAACCTAGTCCACAAAAACCTCAGTCTGTAGCTCACAAGAAGTCTCTCTAGCCCTGCCTTTGGCTAGTGCCGCTCCATAGGCACGAAGTCTACCTGGTGCTACTCTACGAACACGGCCTCTAGCTCGGGACCTACCTCTACCCTTAGTTGGGGTCTCAACAATATCCTCGGGAATGCCTCCCCTGTACCACTGTAGGACTCAACTAGGGTTTTGATATGTGTAAAACAAGAAACTATAAAAGGTGAATCTGAACAATGAAAATCTTAGCTTTTGCGTCACTGAAATCGAGATTCTTGGCAAGAGCAAGAGGCGGCACAAAGAGCACATAATTGTAGAATAAAAAAGAACTAGAGTTAGGTTTTCTTTTTAAAGTTAGCATATTGTCAATTTAACTTAGAGTCATTAGTTGGTGATAATTATTCTAAAGATTGAAAATGAGTTGGCAAGTTGTTATAAGAAGTGTGTTTGACTTCTTGGAGAGTAGAGACAATGGTTATAGTTGATCATTAGAGTTGAGATACTTGAGTTAGTCTCTTAGATTATAGAGTTGTAGTCTAAAATTGGTCTTTGAAGTTTAAGTGAAAGTTTTTGAAATCCTAATAGATATAGGTCGTAGTTTTTCTTCCCTTGAGCAAGGAGGTTTTCCATGATAAATTTGTGTGTAGTTTATGTCATAATTACAAAGTCTTTTGTTAGTATTACAAGAACCAAGTTCTTGTATTTGTTAGGTGGTATAAATTTCTTCAGTTGAGAAGAGTTTATTCTTTGTTACTAGATTTGCATAAACTTTTTTTTGATAGATCGAGAATTTGATTATGGAGAATCTATCATTGAAGAAAATACGGAACAAGTTGAAGTTCAAGAGGGATTTTACTTTGGTTAGGTGGTTTAAAGACGATATCTTATTAATTATAGATGTTAGATTTTTTCTTTGCTTAGGAGTTGATAAAGATATGTCATACAACTTGAATATGGTATATCTTTCCTGAATAACCTCAACACCTATCATGGCTGAAATATCAGCTTTAGTGAAGAGGCTTAGGTTGGCTATCCAACACAAATTAACACCTTTAGAAGTCTCCATAGATTGCGAAGAGATCATCAAATATCTAAAAGATGATCATCCACCATACTCTAATATATTATTTGATTGCAGAGAACTAATCAAGAAGTTGGGGAATCCTCTGGTGCATCATAACTATCGGGAAGAGAACAAAGTGGCAGATATCCTAGCTAAATGGCACTAAGTTAAAGAAGACTAGAGGGTGTTAGGATTGACTTAAAAGTTAGTCAAACATACTTGTAAGTTAGTTTTTGACTTTTGGAAGCATTTGGCAAATATAAAAATAACTTAAAATAAGCAAAATGACTTGAAATAAGTTAGGAAGTGTTTGGCAAGATAAAAAATGACTTAAAATAAGTTTTAAATGGCTTAAAATGAGTCAAAAACCAAAAGTAGGTCTCCCCCTACTTTTTATTTTTTGACTTAAAAGTCATTTAAGTCTCCCCCTACTTTTTATTTTTTGACTTAAAAGTCATTTAAGTTTGACTTTTTATTTTTGATTTAAAAGCTACTTTTTATTAAGCCAATCCAAATGGGCTTTAACTCTGTTTTGATATTGGCAGTTCCCCTTTTGTTTTGCAGTAAAGTATTTGGAAGCAGACATAGTTGAAACTCTTTTGGTTAGGCGTATAACACCCAATAGTACTAATAATCTATGTAATCAACCCCTACCCTAGTAGTAGCCATGCTCTTCCACTCTCTTACTAATGCATATTAAATTATAATATACTACTATCCTTTTGTACCAAAAAAATATAGTTCTTGTATTAACAATGAATTTTTATATGAGTTTAACTATTTAATATATTTTCGGGTGTTTCTCTGTATGAAACAATTAATATTATCCCTAGTATAAATCTTCGTACAATAACAAATGAAAATGGGATATTTGGAACTCTTTTATAATTGGCTTATCAAATATTGAAATGACCATCAACAACGGAAAACTTGGTCGTTAATTGTATTGGTGTTGAAACTATTAACATACCATAAACGAAAGCAGTTTTGATAGTTAAATTAGTATGTGTACGGAGTGAATATCCGGCTGCTAAAAAGGAAATAAAACCATACTTTCAACATAATTGAAATCCAGTCGATAAATTTTAACATTACGGTTTTTAACGATTGTTAACATTTAGCGATAGGATTTGGACTTTTAACAGCCAAATTTTCCATTACTAAAGAATTCTTCCTTTGTAGTAGTGTTAATAGATGTATGTACATTCTATATTAGATTATAGAGTTATAGTGATATATATACGACAAGGGGTGCTGTTATTACATTAAGAATACAACACATACGTACATATAACCATGGTTTTGCTACAAAATTATTGTAACATCCGGCAATTTGAAATAACTATGAAGAGGCTAAGAATTGGAAATAGTCATTTTTTTGGAAAGAATTAAAAATCTAGAAAATTTGGTTAAGTATGGGAAAAAGTGAGTTTTTGGCCAACTTTGAACAGTCATAACTCCTAGCTCAGGATGATTTAGGTGTATTTCCCATTATTTTTGCAAAGCTTGTGGAATGATCTTTCCAACACCGCCGAGTTTGCTCGATTCCGAGTTCGTATGAGTGAGTTATGCCCTTGGAAGTTGGGCAGTTGGCAGGGAAGTCTGTCCGAAAATTATAAGGGTATTTTGGTCTTTTTCCCTAACCAATTCTTTTGGTTATATTAGTGTGTTAGACTGATTTTTAGATCAGTTTTTCCCATTTTAAAGAGTGAGAGTGAGGGTTTGTGAGTGAAGAGGAGAAGAAGAGGAGAAAGAGAAGAACAAGCAAGGATTTCGTCGTAGTTTTTGTCAGGGGTGATCCCTATTCAGGTATGTGAGTTCATAGTGTTGGGTTGGTTATTTCCCCCACACGCTAAACTCGTTTTAATTCCGAGTAAAGATTGATTGTGTTTGTTGAAGTTGTTGGTTGTGTTTGTTGAAGTTGTGGGTTGTGATTGTGTTGAAGTTCTTGTTGATTTTTGGGACATGTTTCCGGTTGTGTTTCCGGGTAAATCTATTGTATGTTGAGGGGTTTTATGATTCTAAGTTTTTGGGGCTGAAACCTTTGAAGTTAAGGTGGTTTAGAGTTGGAGAGATGAAGGAGAAAAGTCGAGTTTTCGGGGGAAAGGGGTGGCGCGTCGCGCCTTGCAAAGCGCCCCAAGAAGTGTTCTGAACTCCCACCCTTAGGGCGCCGCGCCTTGCAGAGCGCATCAGCAAAGTGCCAAGGACGCCAAGTTTTCCCATTCATTTCACACTTTTTCATTCATGTTCCTTGGTATTGTACCTATGTTTCCTAGTTGTTTCCAACACTCCAAGGTACATCTAAACGTCAAGAACTCATCCATAAACATGTGATCATACACCTTGAATCCATAATCCAATTCAAGGCGAGTTCGGATCAAGTCAAGTGAAGTAGAGTCAAGTCTAGAAGTTAAGAAGTAAGTCCAAGCAAGTCTTTAAAGTTGTTCAAGAGTCTTTATTGAACGTTTTAACTTCATTTTAAGGCTCAAGTTTCAAGTCAAGTAAAGAGTATAGAGTTTCAAGTTAAGTCAAGAGTATAAAGTTGAGTTCATTTCTCAAAAGCTATTAGGGAACTAAGTATTCCCAAAGAAGTTTATAAATGTTTTTACATTTGAGTAAGAAGGGAACCATGTTTTTCCAAAGGAGCCTTTGGGCTAAGTTTTGAGTAATTATCTCAACTAAAGAAAGATGTGTTTAAAGACACTTATGAGCCAAAGTATTTTTGGGAGTAGTATTGAGCA
>JAJOOR010012825.1:0-45044 GCA_036250505.1 Solanum acaule
AGTGTTATAGTACTATGTGAAGGTAAATATGTGAAGGTATTCTTATGGTTATAAGGTGATCTTGTACAAAGTGTTATTGTAGTGTAATTGAAAGTATGTTCTCTTTAAATGTCCATATGTGACGATTTTTGTTGGTAGGTTGAATCCACCTTTGGTGGAAGTGTTATATCTTGTTCTTGTGTCTAAGGGGGAGATGGCGTTCTTAGGTACAAAGGTCGATTATGTGTTCCGGATGTTGATAGCTTGAGAGAGCAAATTTTAGATGAAGCTCATGGTTCGCGGTATTATATTCATCCGGGAGCCATCAAGATGTACTGTGACCTATGGGAAGTCTATTGTTGGAGAGTTTAGAGTTTCGTAGCCAAGTGTCCGAATTGTCAACAAGTTATGGCCGAATACTTAAGACCAGCAGGCTTGTCCCAAGATATAGATATTCCCACTTGGAAGTGGGAGGATGTGAATATGGATTTTATAGTGGGGTTGCCTCGTACTCGAAGGTAACATGATTTTATTTGGGTCATTATTGATAGAATAACAAAATCTGCACACTTATTTCCCGTCAAGGTTTCATTTTCGGCGGAAGTCTTTGCCAAATTGTACATCAAGGAGATAGTGAAGTTGCATGGGGTTCCTATATCCATTATATTGGATTAGGGTACTCAATTTACTTCACACTTTTGGAAGGCATTCCAAAAAGGGCTTGGTACTAAGGTCAAGCTTAGCACGGCCTTTCACCCTCAAAAGGATGGTCAAGTGGAACACACCATTCAAACCTTAGATGATATGTTGAAGGCATGAATTATAGATTTCAAGGGTGTCATGACCCAAGGGTATACCCTAGGTGTAACATGGCGTACTTGACCCCGAAGGGGTCTCATACAAGCCCTTAGCATAATCATAACATAAGATAAGAGGAAAGTACGGAAAATTTAAAACTTCTTTTAAACCATACAATCAAAAACATTTTCATAAGCAAGCAAAAGTCTTTACTATAACTTTGTCTCAAACCATCTATTAAGCACTTGAATAAAAGTCTTGGGCGCAGCCCATATAAAAGTCTAAAACACAAAGAAATGACATAAGGAATAATGGGTTTGTCCTCGAAGCTATGAGGACTCACCAAAATCTTCAACTTCTTCTTGCTCCTTAGAAACCTAGCCTTCAAAGGGACTCAATCTTCAAAACCCTACATTTGATTAGAATGTAGGTAAAGTATGTGTTAGTACAAAACGTAACAAGTATGAAAGCTAGCACAACATCATAAGATCATCTCAAAATGGTTAGTCAACATAAGACATAAACATAAGAGATAATAACCTAATCATAGCATAATCTCCAACATAAGCATCATATAATAATAAGTCAACATAATACATAATAAATGAGCATAGGAGATACATCATGTTCATAGCATAGTCCTTACTTAGACTTTCATATTTACATACTTCAATCTTTAGTCTTTCATATTACAAGAGAACTATTTCACAAGCCACCTCAAAGCATACTTGTGCAAGGCAAGGATAGCATCCCATAATACCATCAAAGCTAAGTACCTCTTTTTGGTCATTCTTAGGCATAGTCCACATTCATAGACAAGACCTAGGTTTTCATGTCATAAGAGCACTATACTCCTAAGTAACCCCCAAGGCACACTTGTGCAATGCATGAAAGGCATCCCATAATACCATTCACACTAAGTATAATCTTGAAGTCAACATAGTCATACTTACCCTTCTTTAGTCTCACTCTTTAGCTTACTTCATATAGAGAAGGGAACTACCATCCTTAGTCAAACATATCATGGAAGGCAACTATAGCACAACCCTATCTTAAAATACATCACTCATAAGAACTCTTTCTTGAGTGACCCTAAGTCATACTTGTGCAATGCATGAATAGCATCCCATAATAATATTCATGCTAAGTACTACTTTTAGGTCCTCATACTAATACTTCCTGATTTGGAACCTAGTTCCTCTCTTTAACTTTAGAACACTAGGAGGTACTCTGTTAAGCACATCTTAGCTCATTATTAGATTGAACCCTATGAGATACTACTTTTAGCATGTCTAGGTTCCTCATTAGCATGGACCCTATGAGATACTACTCTAAGCATGTCTAAGTCAATTTACAGTCTTGAACAGTATGAGGTACTTCATTAAGTAAGTATTAGTTCAATAATGCTTTAGAACACTATGAGATGCTTCTTCAAGCATGTCTAAGTTCATTGGATATGAAGATTGCTACTAGAAACCCTAACTCCACTATGTGAAAGCTTCCATCTCATGAGACCTAACTTTGGGAAAACCCACACTCTACTATGTAAGAGTTCCACCCATTAACTTGGATAGTCCTCACATCAACTAGGTGTGGTTCTCCTTTCAACTTAGAGCCCGGACCCTTTATTGTGTGACACTCCATCTCATTGTCAATATCCACTTGGAGCCAAGCATACACCCTAAGATTTACTTGTTAAGCCTTGCTTAACACTCATGTATCATGGAAGGATGTCCTTGACAACCAATCCATGTTCAAGTGATTCTATCACTTCATACTTTCAAGCATTCATAAAGTAGATTAGGTGAGTATAGGCCTTTCACCACAAATCCATCTATTAGACTTATATTCATCACATTGACTCTACTCTCAAATCCCTAGTGATTCAATATTCATGACTACAAGCCTTACTCTCAAAGCTTTACTTCATTCTATCATCATGCATATCTAGGTTACAAGACACTCAAGTCATAAGATCCATCTTTAAGTAATTCTAATCATATTCTTCCTTATCAAGAGATTCTAGTCATAATTCATCATGTAAGATCAATCTCAAGCATTACTACTCAAGAACCAACATATTCACATTATTATAAATCAATTCATGCATATAGATTCTTGACCTAGACAATTACTAGTCAAAGCATTAATTCTAGAAGATCACCTTGACCTTCAATTTCACCATCCATGGGAATAACCCACATACTTCATCTTCATCAATTAGACTAGGGTAATCATGGAAATCACATAAATTCATCATAATATCATGATTTAACACTAAATTAATCATAAATAAGTATTATCCAACCAATTGGAGTCATACCCAACTAAAACCACACACCGGAAGAAACCCTAGCTTAGATTGAGGTTCTTCTTCACAAATTTGGGGAAATTCTGGGGGGCTCTATGGATGGAATAACCCATAGATGAAAAGATAAGCATACCTTTAATCAAATCCCTAACATAAGCTTTCAATAATGGAGTCTTTGTTCTTTACCCTAGCTTCAAACTCTAGCTTTTTCTTCAATTGAGGTTTTCTAGAGAGAGAAATATTTGAGAGGAGAGGATTTTGGGGTTTTTATTTGGGTCTTGTGATAAAGTGACTTAAATGGGTGTTTAAAAGGTTAAAATATCTTATATAGGGGTTTTAGGACTTAGGTAAAATGACCCCACCAAAAACTCCCACGTTTTGAATTTCTTAAAAACTCCCCACTTGGCAGCCTACTCCCCAAGCCTTCATGAGAGGCACCACGGGTCATTGTCCTCACCACTGACTGTGGTCCTGCTCGTGGTCTTAGGACCAGTGGCTAGGCCACTTGGCTTGGCCTCTAAAAATCCAAGGCATGACCAGGACCCTTCCCACGAACCGTGGTCAAGACCACAACTCGTGAAGTGGCTCGTGGTCCTTGGTCCAAAGACTTGGCCTCTAGGACTTACCTCCACAAACCTAAGGGATCTTCACGAGGCCTCCCACGAACCGTGGTAAAGACCACTGGTCGTGGTGAGGCTCGTGAACATTGGGGCAGTGCTTGGCTTAAATATGTCTTAGCTTCCCTCATCCTAAGGCATCTTCATGAGCCTTCCCACGAACCGTGGTCAAGACCACTGGTCGCGAAGTGACTCGTGAAGGTAGCCACCTTGAGGCAGCCCTTAGGGAGCTACTACCTTGGCCTCATGAACCACACCACAAGCTGTGGTCCACACCACTGGCCTTGGTGATGGTTGTGGACTTGAGGCAGTGTGCACCAACTTGGGGCAGCCTTGGCCTTGGCTCTTGGATGGTCTACTAGTTTACGGGGTGTAAGACGTACCTTGACGTTCAACCTCTAAACCCCTCTTCTTAAGTACAGGAAGTCTCATCTACGACTCTAATCCACATACATCAAACTTCTAGAACCCTAACTTAAGGCCCTAGTTCAGTCTACTACTTTTCGGGACATTACAAAGGGTAATTGGGACGACCATCTACCGTTGGTAGAGTTTGCCTACAACAATATTTACCACTCAAGTATTGCCATGGCTCTCTTCGAAGCATTGTATGGTAGGAGGTGTAGATCTCCGGTTGGATTGTTTGAAGTGGGTGAAATTTCTCTAATCGGTCCCGAACTAGTTTATGAGGCCATAGAGAAGGTCTCACTCATAAGAAAGAGGTTGAGGACGGCCCAAAGTTGACAAAAGTCTTATGCCGACAATAGAAGAAGGGATCTAGAATTTGAAATTGGTGATTGGGTATATTTGAAAATCTCACCTATGAAAGGTGTGATGAGGTTTGACAAGAAGGGGAAACTTAGTCCTCGGTATGTAGGCCCATATCAAATCTTAAAAGAGTATTGGGAAAGTTCCCTATGAATTAGACTTGCCAAATGAATTTGCTCCGGTTCACCCGGTATTTCATGTTTCTATGCTCAAGAAGTGCATTAGTGATCCGGTAACTATCATACCTTTAGAGGGTCTGGGAGTTGATGAGAGCCTTTCCCATGAAGAGATTCCGGTAGAGATTCTAGACCGGCAAGTTAAGAGGTTGAGAAACAAAGAAGTAGCTTATGTTAAGGTTTTATGGAGGAATCACTTAGTTTAGGGTGCTACATGGGATGCTAAGGCCGACATGAAGTCCCGCTATCCTCATATTTTTCCTTCTACTCCTATTCAAACTTGAGGTAAGTAGTTTTCTTGAGTTTGGTATTTTGGAAGTCATATGTGCTATGAGTGTTCTTTATGATTTCTTTATAATATGCATGTTCTTGTGGGAATTCATATTTAGCATAAATTGAGTTTTCATGATTTATATGTTCCTCATGTTGATTTTCATTTTAGTATGATGATTGCACATTTGACTTCATGAAATGATTTGATGAACATGCTTAGTTATGCTTTTGATGAAATGGCATGTTGGCTCTAAATTGTCGTGTTGAGCTTGCGGTGAGTTGGAGAAGGTAGTTCCTCCTATGATGATATGAAATGATGAGTTTTGTGAATAATAGGTTGTGGATGTAGCTCTTATTTCCTTATGTTGCATTGTTTATGTTTTGAGATGGAGTTGATGTTTCCTCATTTGCATTTGGCATTATTTTTTATATTGGGTGCTTGGTGGGCTGCTAGTCTTGAGTCTTGTTTCCGTAGGTTGTCTAGATCTCCATTTGAGGATGAATGTCCCCAAGGGGGAGATAATGTAACACTCCAGAAATGCGTAGACTTAACTAGAGCTAAAATGAATGGGGTAAGAGTCTAGAGAAAGAGAAAGTGCCTAGATCACCTAAGAAAAATGTAGGAAAACAATTTTTCCTTTGGTGCATTCGGCAATGGGGCAGTAGCATCGCCCAAGTGCCTTGGCGATTAGCCAAAGGACTCTCCTCTCCTAGTAGCAACCTCCCCTAGACCTAGCTACTGGAATTTTAGGTGAGCTAGGTCGGGGATCGCCAACCCACTTGGTGCATCGCCCAAAAGACCTTCATCTCGCCCATTGGAAATGCTCCATGATGGAGCATTCTGGAAAATTAGGCAAGCCAACGGTCCATTACGTATGTCACCTAGTGCCCTTGGCGAGCTAAGGGGTGCATTGGGCGAGCTAGTCGTGAAGGTTGGGAAAAGTTAAGTTATAACTTAAAGGGGTCCCTAGTTTTCTTCCAAAATTAAAACCACTTTATTCTACTCTTTCCCCAATAAGTATATAACCTTTTTAGACTTGAAATTCCTCCAATGAAGTCACTTTTAAAATAATTAAAATAAGACCCATCTCCTCTCAAATATTTCTCTCACTAGAAATCCTCCATTGAAGAAGAACAAGAACAATAACTTGAAGGCTAGGGCTCAAGAACTCAATTTATCAACTCCAATTCGTGGGGAAATCTTCAATCAAGGTATGGGGGTCTTGATTCATGGAAAGCTTCCTACCATGAAGCCCTAAAACTCTCAATTTCAAATTGGTAGATTTTTCAAAACCTAGGGTTTTCAATCTAAGTCATGGGTTCTTCCTAAAAATGATTTCAATGAGCTAATTGTCTTATATTATGATGGAATTGTTGTTTTATGGTGATTTTGTGATAAATTTCCCCATGAACCCATGAATTTCCCCATGACCCAATTTCATGAATTGTGATGGGTGTATTGATGCAAGATGAATACTATGAATTGTGTCTATGGTATTGTAGTTATTGAAATCATGCTATTATTCATGCCTATTGTAGTATTTCTAGGTGTGTTTGTGAGACATGATTCATGACCCTTGAAGGGTAAATTATGAAGGTTTGTACATGTTGATGAAAGTTGTGTGTGAACTTATGATTCACTTAGAAAGTGAAGATCCTATGACTATTGTGTAAATTGTGGTATTGTTGAAAGATCATTCTCCCCATACCCTTACACATGACTATGTATGAATTGTCTAGGATGATGATAATGTTGTTGTGATGATTGAAAGGCTATTCTCATGAAACACTATGAACATAATGTGAAAGGTTTACTCACATGTTAATGATGATTCTAAGGTTGAAAGTTCATTCTCACCTAATTGAATCTATGAGCTATTGTATGAGTTGTATTGAATGAAGGGCAAGTTATTCCTTCACACATGTAAATGCAATTCAATACTAAACAAGTAATTTTAGGAAATAATGCTTAGCACCGAGCGGATATGCATATTGAGGTAGAGGCCCTCCCGTCAATACAATAGGTTGTGTGAGTCCTCATGGTTCGAGTACAAGATGTCATTTACTTCTAGTTGCTTTCCATTATTCTATTTTGAGACTTATGTTTGTAAAGGGTGTGACCCTTCTTTGACATTCTATTGTAGTAGATGGTTAATGAGACAAGGTCTAGACTTCGCTTTAGATTTTAATAAAAAGACTTCGATTGTAAAAAATTTAATTCCGCATCATTTCTATTTACTATGTTTATGTATGCTAAGGTCTTGTATGAGACCTCTTTGGGATCAAGTACGCCGTGTTGCATCTAGGGGGTACCCCTAGGTCGTGACAAACAGAGGTCGAGTTTCTAGTAACAATCTCATTATCCCATAAACTATGTGCCCTCATAGGATGATTAGCTAGTGGATCCACTTAAGCTAGAAGTTCATGGTTCTACCTTAGGCAAGTAGAACAACCTTTTTCGGTGTGGGAGACACCGGGTGATCATGTTTTAGCTCACATGGTCTCTATGTAGTTTAAGGCTAATTTTCCCACAACAAGACTAAAAGTGAACCAAGGTTACTCAAGGAGTATCTCATATGTGTTCAAAGTTTTAAAGATGTTTTAGCTTGTATTGACCATGATGTTATGATTTATATGTTCTAATTCTCTTATATCATGTTTTAATTGGTCAATTACATGTCATGAAATGAAATGTCCTTCTTAGCATGTTTTAAATGTTTTTACGCATAGTTATTACACTTAGTGCATTTTTTCTACTAACGCGTACTCTTGCCTACATTTTTCCCAAATGTAGGATCCGATAGATAGGATTCCCATTTTAGTGGCTAGAGCTTGGACTTTGATTCTTCCCCGAGCTTGGTGAGTCCTCATGGTTCGAGGACAAGTTTCCTTATTGTAATTCACTTTCATATTTCCTTTTTTAACATGATGTATGGGCTAGGCCCACTTTCATTCAATTGTAATAGATTGCTATGATGAGACATGAGTTTAGACTTTCGCTTTTCTATAAAACTATTTTGGACATAAAATTATTGTTTTATTCTTTATTGTTTTATTTCTTATGTTATGAAAGCTAAGTGGCCTGTATGGAGTCTTTCGGGGTTCTATATGCCATGTTACATCTAGGGGGTACCCCTGGGTCGTGACACACAGGATTCTTTTCTGGAGACATATTTTGAAAAGCATAAATAGGGGTTAGGAGAGACAGACACCTAGAGTTACACTCTATTGCACTACTTTAGAGTAATGAAAGAAGTCAAGTTTCCTAAACATCTTATAGCCTCTCATTCATAAATGTGGAGCGCTTCACACTCCTGAACAAGTCTCTACTTGACGTGGCTTATGAAACTTTCTAAGACCTTTCTAAATCTTGTGCTCTGAATAACAAGTTTGTCACGACCCAAGGTAGCCCCTAGGATAAACATGGCGTATAAGACCTCGAGAGGCCCCATACAAGCCATTTATCATACGTTATACAAGAAAATAGAGTTTAAAAGAATTAAAAGACAATTTCAATTCAAAGAGTTCTATAAAAATAAAGAGGAAATCTAAACATCGTCTCAAAGCCATCTAGTACATAAGAGTTTATCGGGGCGTAGCCCGTACATCATGTTCCAAAACTGAAAGTAAAGAAAAAAGGGAAATCAAGCTCAGCCCTCGGAATATGAGGATTCACCAAACTTCAATCTTCTATATGGGATACCTAGCCACGGAAGTGCAAATCTGAAAGAACAGTCCCTACATTTGGGGAAATATAGGCAAGAGTATGTGTTAGTACAAAATTGCACTAAGTATGATGGTCATGCATAAAAGTATGAAATCATGCTAAAACATAATTTTTCATGATATGCAAAGACCAAGTCAAACCTAAGATAAGAAGGTAAGAAAACATAATCGTAATCATAAACAATGAAAGTAAAATCATCTTTGAGCACATGAGAGATACTTCTTGAAGTAACCTTAGTTCATTATTATTGTCGAAATTAGCCTTAATCGACATAAAGGCCATGCGAGCTATAACATGATCCCCTAGTGTCTCCCACACCGAAAAAGGTTGTCCTACTTGCCAAGGTAAAACCATGAATCTGAGCTAAAGTGGATCCACTAGCTAATTTCTATCTAGAAAATCATCCTATGGGGGCACATAGGTAAGGGATAAGGAGATTGTTACTACAAAACCCGAACTCAACACAGACGAGCTTCCATCTCAATATCCTCTCAGTGCTAAGCATAAATCCCACGGAGTAGTTATTAGTCTTAACTTGTCTTATCTTTAAAAGACATGGGTAGTCACCACTTGTCTTATCATAGGATAACTCCTTAGACCATGCGTGAGAAAATATTTCACCGTCAATGACCTTTTTATAATAGCTTTTAAGGCCCATAGTCATTCACTTCATGCTAGAGATGCCCCTAATACTAATGGAAATAGTTTTGAAATCATGGCCTATAATCAATAATGGCATATCCAGATATCATACTAATCAAGACCTAATTTAGAGGAAATCTCGAAAAGCATTGAAGGCAAATCTAGATGTCATTCATGTCATGTGACCAAGCTTCATAGAACATATATACAATCTCATCTATATGCTTTCTTGAGTCATAAACATACTTTCATGAACATGCATTCTTTTCAATAATTCAAAAGCTTCATCATGATTTCAAAGTAATTACATCCTTAATTTTATTAAATCAATCTCATAAAAAGGACATGCATATCATCATAAATTCATCTTTCATGGGTTATGAACAAAAACATGGGTTGTGCATGGGTTCATGAGAAATAAACTTAAAAACATTCAATTACTTCAATTCATGAATAAAAAGTCATAAAACAATAAATTGAACCAACATTGAAGAGAACCCATGGCAATTGAAGAAAACCCTAACTTAATTGGGGAATCTAACTTTACAAAATTAGAGAATTAGGGAACTCCATGGAAGAAAGGGCTCCATGGATATCATTCCTTGATTCCAAAAGGTTGGAAGCAATGGAGGATTAGGAGGCTTTGATCATGAAACCCTAGTTTTCTTCATAAAATTCTACAGAGAGAAATATTTGAAAGGAGGAGCTTGATCTTCTTATGAAAATTTAAGAGAATGAATTGAGTTTGGGTGATTTGGGGCTTAAAATCTTTATATAGGGCTTTGGGTAGAAGGAAAAATGACATAGTATTGAGTTAAAACATTTAGGGAAATCCAAAAGTCCCTAACTGAAAATTGTCGAATCGGCATCATGGAGGCCATGATGGCCCGTCATGCACCACCACGACCCATCAAACGGGGCTTGAGGAATTTTCTGCCCAAAAATGCTTCACTATTTCAGGCATAAATTTTTACTCCTAGCTTGGAATAGGAAAACTCGATGGTGATGGAAAGGGGACTCAGAGATCTTTAATTTGATAGGTCATGGGACACCTAATTTCTTTTGTGCTAAAAGATATGATCGTTTTTTAAGTTGACCCTAAACTCTAAGTCTAATGAAACCTCTTCACAGAAGTCTTCACGGTCCGTGTGGGGCTTCAAGGGCCGTTGTGACGCCCGTGGTATTTGACCAGTGGCTCGAGGAGAACCCTTTCACGACTTCTTGTACGGCTCGTCTTCCTCTTCACGACCCTCTAGGGATCCGTGGGAGGGAGCCTGCTTGGGGCAGGTTCTGCCTACTTGTCACGAGCACCATGACGGATCGTGGTCCCCTTCATGGCCTGGCTAGGGCTTTGTGGAGGGTCCCACGGTCCAGTTTTGGGTTCTTGACAAGCGCGCTAAACCCCTCCCTAGCCTTTCTTGAATTCGAGGTGTTACATAAAACAAGTTTTAAAAGATTGTCAAAGACTTCTCAAAATGACTCAAAGAACATTCCAAACTTTAATCTTAACTCTATCTTGAATTTGAATTATGAATTTAAGAGTTATGACTTGGATAGTCATGATGTCTCAAGGATAAATGAATATTTAATGTGTTTATATCAAGTAGAAATCATAGGTACGATTCGAGGGAACTCGCACGGAAAGAAGGTTGGAAGGGTAGGGGACTCTAGCACACTGAGTGGGGCAGGGCGCTAGCCCCCAACTACTGACCAGTGTTTGGGGCGCACAGAGTGGCGCGCTGCGCCAGGCCTCAAACTATTGGTCAGTAGTTCAGACACTATGGTAGCGTGCCGCCCCATGCCCCTGCACAGAATTCGATGAATTTTCTTGTTCAATTTGATGCCCTAACTCATCTAGAATCGAACGATTTCCCTCAAACTCTTTTGGATTATTAAACCCAACACAATCACAATGAAATGTACACAAAAACCCACCAAGAACAACACTCATTCTCAACTCTCACCTCAAGAACTACACAAAAATTTCATTATCAAATAATGAAATACAAAACCTCAAGAACGAAATTAAGGAAAAAAATCACATCATTGGAGTTTGGATGAACGAATCCAACACTATGAGAACTTAGATACCTCGAAAGAACTAAGTTCTTGGCGATTTCCCCGAAATCTTAAAGAACTTCTTGAAACTTCTCTTTCCTCCTCTTGAACTTTGCCCTAGCTATCTTCGACATTTTGGAATGAGTCCCAATTGACTTCATCTTATTAGACCCAATAACTTTGGTGGGCAAAACGTTTTATACTAGTAGGGTAAGTAAAAGACCAAAATACCCCTCCTTAAAATGGAAGAATTTCCTTAACCGGAGAGGTTGAACTCAAATGATCATATCTCCCTCATCTGAACTCAGAATTTAGTAAACTCGGTGGCGTTGGACAAAGGAATCGAAGATATTTCATTTGAGACCTTATGGGCCACCTAACTCATTATGTACTGAAAATTATGGTAGTTTGAAGTTAACCAAAAACTCACAATTGAAGACTACCTTGCCCAATTTCTCAATTTAGCTATTTATAACTTAGTTCTTTCCAAAATTAGCTCTTTCTAAGACCGAGGTGTTATAGAAATCCTTATCCAACAAATATTTCAATTGCTCTTTTAATTCCTTAAGTTCTGCGGGAGCCATTCGATAAGGAGGAATAGAGATATGTTGCGTATGTGGGAAAAGGTTAATACCAAAGTTTGTTTCCCTTTTGGGTGGAATACCGGGAAGGTCATCTGGAAACACTTATAGAAACTCATTTACAACAGGGATTGACTCAAGCGTAGGGGTCTCAGAATCTATATCCTTCACCCTAACTAGATGGTAGATTCAACCCTTAGAAATAATCTTTCTAGCTTTAACACAAGAAACAAACTGACCTTTCGGTATAGAGTTTCCCCCTTCCCACATTAGGATAGGCTCATTTGGAAACTGAAAATTGACTACTCGGGTTCTACAATTAATAGAAGCATACATGAATGAAGTCAATCCATACCAAGGATAACATCAAAATCTAGCATATCAATCTCTACAAGATCAACATTAGGGACCCTATGGGACAAGGAGACGGGACACTTTCTATAGACCCTCTTAGCCACAATAGAATCACCAACTGGAGTAGAGACAGAAAAGGGATCTAACAACATATCCGGAAGAATACCAAACCTCATAGCCACCTATGGCACCACAAAAGAAATGGTAGCACTGGGATCAAGTAAAGCATAAACATCAAGTTGGAAGACTTTCAACATACCGATAACCACATCGGGAGAACCCTCTTGCTCATGACGAGTCTAAAGTGCTTAGAATCAATTTTACTTTGGAGGATTTGAAACCGAACCACTTGGAGGAGCTTTCTTACCTTCTCTTCCCTTAGACATGAACATTGGACAATCCCTTACCTTATGGCCACTCTTACAACAACTATAGCAACCATCCATACCGGCTAAACATTTGCCCTCATGCTTCTTTCCACACTTAGCACTTAGACAATGAAGATCCACTACCATTCCCTCCTTAAGGCTTAGGGTTGAACATCCTATCTTTGTTGAACTTAGGATGAGCATTGGAGGAACCTTGACAGGAAAACCTTTGTCGGAATCTAAAACGACCATGTCCATCGAACCTCAAATGTGAGAAGTTACCATCATCGGTCCTTGCCTTCTTTGTCTCCCTAGAACTTTCCCAAAGTTTCTCTTCTTTTATTTGTTGACCATGAACCATAAGACGAGAAATGTCCATATCATTGATAAGCATGGCAGTACGACATTGCTTAACCATCATTTTGGACACACCAGAAACAAACTTACTCATTCTTTCCCAAGGATTGGCAATCATAGTAGAAGCATACTTAGACAATTGTATGAACTTCAAAGTATATTTCTTCACACGCATGTTTCCTTGACGAAGGTTAGTGAATTCAAGTACCTTTGCCTCCCTCAAGTCAAGGTGAAAGAACCTATCAAGGAAATCAACCTTAAAATTTTCCCATTTGAAGGGACCCGTATCAACTTCCCTCCCTTCTTTCCATTGGTTGAAACAAACTTGAGCAACACCCTTAAGTTAGTAAGCGGCCAACTCCGCTTTTACTATCGGTGTCACTCCCATGATCATCAACACCTTGTACACTTCATCAATGAACTCTTGAGGATCTTCCTCAACCGTAGAACCATGAAATTATGGAGGATTCATCCAAGTGATGTCCCTCACTCTAGATGTCATCATACCTATATTTGGGTTCACAGGGACTACATCCTCTCTATTGGCTTGAACCATCATGGCTTGAGCCAACACTTACAAAGCAACCCTAAATTATGTATTAGTCACTTGCTAGACCAATGGATCGACCGGATCTTTAGGAGCTTGTAGAGGATCCTCTTGTTCCACATTCTCATTCACATTCCTCCTAACATATTCTCTTTGAGGGGCCATTTCCTAAAAAGCATCGAATACGGATTAGGAGAAAGGACATATAGAGTTATACACTATCGCAGGACTTAGAGTAATGAAAGAAATGGAGTTTCATAATCATCTTATAGCCTCTTATTCATAAATGTGGAATGATTCACACTTATGAACAAGACTATACTCTACGTGGCTTACGAGATATCCTAAGACCTTTCTAAACCTTGTATTCTGAATACCAAATTTGTCACGACCCAAGGTAGACCCTAGATGTAACATGGCATATAGAACCCCGAGAGGCCCTAGATAAGCCAATTAGCATGCATAAATAAGATTATCATAAAATCAAGATATTTAAATGACAGTTTATATCATAAAAGAGTTCTCAAAAATGAAGTTAAAGTCTAAATTGTCTCAATAATCATCTACTACATCAAGAGTGACCAGGACGTAACCCGGACATCACATACAATATCTGAAAAGTAAAGATTGAAAGTGATAAAGGGTTTGGTCCTCAAAACATGAGGACTCACCACTACTAAGTATGATCTAGGTGACTCCTAGCCACGGGGATGTGATCCTAGAGCATCGGACCTTATATATGTATAAGAGTGTAGGCAAGTGTATGTATTAGTACAGAGATGTACCAAGTATGATAGCAATTTATAGAGATATAGATCATGCTAAAAGTACCTTTCCATGTTCATGCAAAGTTAGAAAACATCATAATAGTCATGGTCAAATGCAAGTAAAACTTCTCTTTTGAACAGTTAGGAAGTACTTCTTTGAGTAACCTTAATTCATCATTAGTGTGGGAATTAGCCTTAACCTACATATAAGACCATGTGAGCTATAACATGGAATCCAGTGTCTGATCCACATCGAAAAGGGGTGTCCTTACTTGTCAAGGCAAGAACCTTAACTTCTAGCTTACGTGGATCCACTAGCTAATGTCTTTCTGAGACAATTATCATGTATCAAAGACAATCTTCCCATGGTGGCACATAGGTATGGGATAAAGAGATTGCTACTAGAAACCCGGCCTCTAGCTAAGGGAGAGCTTCTATCTCAATATCCTCTCGTTGTTAAGCATAAATCCCACATAATAGTTATAATTATTTACTTGACTTATTTTTCATGGAAGGCACATCAAATAGCCAATACAAACTAGGTTTCTTTAGAATAGCTCCTAAATCTTTGATTCAAAGTTAATGTTAAGAGAAACCTTTCAACACTAAGAATCCTTATGTGAGAAAAAACCCTTTCACAATCATTCTTTCATGTGTATATGAGATATCATTTCACAACACAACAATAATAACAACATTTATGCTTTACTCTAAAAGAAACTTAAATCATGTTCTTTCTCAATAACATCCATGCTTTACTCTAAAAGCAACTTTAATCCATTTTCATCAATTTCATAAAAACATGCATATCTTCATAAACTCATTTCATGATTCAAAACCCACATTATATCATCATAGCTTAGAAAACATGGGTTATGCATAGGTTCATGGGGAATCTTCATTAAAACATGGAATTATCTCTCATGCATAATAGTTTGTAAAACAACCAAATAAATCAACATTGAAAGGCACCCATGACATAAAAGAAACCTCTAACTTCAATTGGGGATTTCTAGCTTTGTAAATTGGAGAATTTAGGAACTCTATGGAGGAAAGAACTCCATAGATGAAGACTATCATAGATTGATGCCAAAAGCTTGACTTCAATGGAGGATTAGTAGACCTGGTCTTGAAACCCCTAGATTTCTTCTTCAAACTTCTAGAGAGAGAAATATTTGGGGAAGATGCACTTGTTCTTCTTTTGGAAAATTGGAAGAATGAATTAAATTAGGTGATTTTGGGGGTAAAAATAATTATATAGGGCTTTGGGTTAAGGGTAAAACGACACGGTATTGAATTAAAATAATTAGGAAAAGACCCAAAAGCCCCTGACTTAACTGCTAACAAACTCACTTGACGACAGCCTTCACGGCCTGTCTAAGGCACCATAGGTTGTTATGGCTGTCGTGGTCCTTGACTAGTGGCAAGGGGAGAGACCCTTCCTGGTAGGCCATTTAACGACCCCCACCACGGCCCGTCAACCTCACCACGGGCTGTCTAGGCCTCTGTGGGAGGGACGCTGGCCTTGGCAGTTTCTGGCTAGTCTTCACGAGCCCTATAACGAGCCATGGTCCCCTTCACGGCCCGTCAAGGGCTCTTTGGAGGGTCCCATGGCCCAGTTTTTGGGCTGGTGACTTGCCTGCTTTGCCCCCTTTCTAGCCTTGTCGATTCCAAGGTGTTACCCAAACAAAGAATTAACAATAGCCTAATCAACAAGATCTTAAACTCTCATAAGAGAAGACAATCAATATATATCAAAAAGTCTCCACAATTTATAATTTACTAAAAATGTCCATAAGTGTCCCTTTAAACAAATGCAAAAACAACCCCTAAAGTTGGATATTTAATAAATTTGTTAAACAAAGGATTGTTTGGCCTTTTTACTTGAGGGCATTATCGGTATTACACTTGCTTAACATAGAGTCGGTTACTATTATTTAATAAGCGAACCATTGTATTAGTGAGAGCATCCTTTCTGAGCTTATATAATATCTTCATCCTCCTTTTCTTGAATGCAATTTCCTCCATTAACGCCTCCCAATATAGTAGATTTCTTCAACATAGATGATCATTAAAATAAAATCAAAAGAATGATCAAACCTTGTGATTCAGGATTTCACTTTAGTTTTTTCTTTGATGATCTATTGTTTTTCACTCTACAAAATTAAAATTATCGAAGCTCATAAATTATTGAGATTTATCTTCTTTTTTTCCTTCAAAAATTTCATGATATTGATTTCTTAACTTTTTTAAAATTACTAAAATTGTCATTTCTATGAGTGTTTTTTTAGGGTTTTGAAAAAGTGAAACATTTGACGGCCAATCAGATTAAAATCTAGGTCTAGGCCATGTGAATTCTATCGACTGGATTTAAATCTAGGCCATGTGAATTCTTAGGTCAAATTAATTTAAAGGATAAAAAATGGATATATATATATATATAAAAATTTACATCCATATATGGTAATAAATTTGAAGGTCAAAGAAATCAGTAAGTGTTGATGAACGAAGATCCAACATAAAATAATAATTAATGCCTATTGTAAGTCTCTAAGTCTTGTGTGTGAAAAACACCATTGATCTGGTGTTTATGGACAAAGATGTGGTTAATCCTAGTACTCCAATGACTAAGGTGAGATTCTACCTTCAATTTTTTTTGCTAATTTGATACAATATAATTATTTATATAAATTATAGATTATTAGAACTATTTCTTTGTGGATTCAGGAATTTTGATTATATTGTTAAAACCTTTGCATCCCCTTTTTGTTTTCTTTAAATTATGTTTTTGATTTTTTTTTTCTTTGTTTATCATTTCAAAGATCATGAAGTAATCATTTTTTTTCTCTTTATCAGTTGTCCGATCACTTCAAATTCATGTTGGGTAGGTTCATTAAAGGGGTTGAAATGAACCTACAAGAAGTTTTTCATTCCCATCACTCGAACTCGAGATCTTTGGTTAATGGTGGAAGAGATTTTAATATCCTCTATACAGATTGCTGGCAAGTTTTAATTTGATGATTCAATTATGTTTCATCAATTTTTTACCAATCATTATAGTTTTTCTTGAGTTGTTTGTTTTACTAGTTTTTATGTGATGTTGATTTTTCATTTGAAAGTTATCTAATAAACAAATTAAAATTGATAAATTTCTTTCTAAAATTTTGTACATTTTAATTCTGTTTTGTTAAAATAAAAATAAGTTGAGTTAGGATTGGAACTCCTTAAGAAGACAACAAAAACAATGTACCCAATGTAATAAGAAATTTATTTTATTATTTAATTGTTAATTTCACTTATTATAAGTATAAATTCTTTTTTATAATATTAATTATATTTTTTGCTGGTTGTATTTCCTTTTTTAGGACTTTTTTTTTGGACTTTGTTATCAAGAGGAACAAATAACAAATTTAGTTGTTGAGATTCCTTTAAGAGTTTGGATTCTTCCTCTTACAATGTGACTATTTTCATGCAAATAAATATGACAGAGTTTTAAATTTGTCACTTTATGACCTAATTTATTAACCTCATTTAAGTCTGTTTGATTATTTTCTGTTAATATTATTTTAAATTTATCCACTTAGAAAGTTATAACCTCAACCAAATTTGTCTATACCATTGGTCAGGGTCCACCTGAAAAGAAGTTAATTCTAATTTATTTATTTTTCTTTTTGGTTTTTGTGATAAAATAAAAACATCTGGAGTTTTGAATGTAGATGATAATTGTTACCAGTAGAATACAAGAAACTTTAACAAACTTTATTTATTTTTGGGGCTTTTACATAAATAATTGATCAATTTCATAATTTATTTTTTCTAATCGATATACTAGATTATAAATGAACTACACATATATTATAAATCTATCGGCTATTTTTAATTTAATATATTAAGTGAGTGACTATTTAGATTAATTATTCTAATTTTATTTTATGAGTGTTAAAAGTATTTTTTTTCTACCATTGGCAACAAAAAAAGGAGACGTAATAGTCTGACGTCAACCAAGAATATTTTCTAGTCATGACACTTCTTTACAACTCAAATTGCATTTTTTTCCTTGTCTAGATAGTTAAAATTTAACTTTTGTATGTGAATAGAATAAAAATAGTTTACAATATGAGGTAGTTATATTTGAAAAAAACTACATATAACGGACTATAGAACGTAAAACTTGTTTTTGAAATAAAAATAAAATAATTTGCTATAACAAATTAAATTGGGTTCTAATCATAATATAGTAAATCCTTACTATCTTTATTTGTCAGCCTACCTGTCTATCCATCTCTCTATCTATCTATCTATCTATATGTATGTCTCTTTTTGGGACATCAACTCGCTATGTGGCATACTTTATTGACTTGGGGTTTTCATAAAGGTAATCCATGATGGAAGCGTGTGGCTGGGATCGTCTAGCTAAAGAAACATGGACAAATCCAGAATAAGTACATAAATATAGAAGAGTAAGTAGCACAAAGATGTACTCTTTAAACATGGTTTATTGCCAGTACACTTCCTATTACTCCTTTTCCTCAAGAAAATGTATAATTTATCCGTCAAATTATACATTACTGATGAGAAGAATGTCAATCATTCATCCGTTCAAGAGGTCAACTAGTGAGAAGGATGCTAATCAAGCAATGTGGACGACAATATTGATGATTTTTTCGGATAGAAAATGAATTCAGACTCAACAAACTGGTCACTAGTGACGAATTGAGTCGTTGTATTCTTCTCTTTCCTAGCGTATGTTCCAACAAGGATTCAAATTTTAACTCAAAATTTTATTTGTCAAGTCACTTAATCTGTTATTTAAGATAAATGTAAAACAGTCATGTATATTAGCTATCGTGTACTAAATATATAATTTGAGATACACATACAACAGACATTTTCAAGAACTAGTTTACATCAAATATACTCTTTCAATATCTTTCTCAACTTTTTACCCTTATCTAGGCTTAGCTTTCCACGTTGTTATTAATAATATTTCTCTTTCATTCTCTCGCCTTATCTATGCTTTGATAATTAGTCTTTCATGAACTCTCATATGTTTCAATTTGTTTCAAATTTGTCCATATTCATGATAATCAAAATTTATCTTTAGTGGATAGTATTTTCGTCGGTCTTTATTGCGGAATTGCTTGATAATATGGTATTGGGAGAACCTCTTCAGTTAAAACTGCATTTGCTAGGATGTTCACAATAGGTTAGAGGCCACAATGATTCCAAATATTTTTGTTGTCATAGTTCCATTTAAGCTCACGGACTGATGATATTTAGGAATTTTTGTTACATAAGGAATGTGATTAGTGACAAACAAACTAAAGTTAGTTGTTCAGATGGTAAACACATCTCACCTCCAATCCTAAAATAGTGGGTACGAGTTACCATGATCCTGAATTTTTCTCTCGTCTGAATTACATCAAACAAATCGTCGATAACTAGAATTATGAAGTCCATTGTTTTTGTGAAGAACTTAGATATATATAAAATATATATCAAGTATAAATAGTTAAAACATGAAAATATTAAGAAAGCGATGATTTGAAACGGTCACATTAGTTTACCATCTATTTAGCTCCTCACAAGTCTATTCTTTATAGCATGATTCTTTATCTTTATAATGTGCACTTGGTGTTCCTTTAACTACAAAAATTAAAATTCGTATATAGAAATGAAATGAATAATCGTAGGGGCAAATTAAATTTCTTTTTACACAAAAGCGGGTAATGCGTATTTGGTGCGAAGGAAAATGTTTTCCTAAAAAATACTTTAATGCTTTCCTAAAAAATAGTTTCTTGGAAACAGGTTGGTTTCAAACTTACAAATTTTTATGTTTGGTTGGTGAGTGGAAAAATATTTTTTGGAAAATACTTTATAGTATTTGATTGGTGAATAGAAAATAGTTTTTAAAAAAATCTCTTATTTTTTGCTAGAGGATAGAAAAGACTTTTTAAGAAAATAGTTTCTAATTCGGAAACCAACTCCGATAAACTATCCAAGACCCAACCTCGATACACAAACGGGGACACAATCCCCAATCGAACCGAACCTTAACACCCAAACCTGAAAATGACCCCAACAATTGATCAGGAATTAGACCTTGACATAAATCCTACGACCTGACCAGGACTCCCGATATAGGATCCGACATTTGAATTGGACTCGACCCTAACCCTGACATTGACACCTAACCCCAAACCCAACACATGAATCACGACTCGATCCCAACTTCCAACCAGGTACCCGACCCTAACTCCCAAACCGACTACCAACGTGGGACTCCTTTTCCGACTATGTACCCGACTTCTGAACTAGAACCTATCCCCAACAATTAATATGGAACCCAACTTTTGACTTGCAATTTGATCCTAAACACGAAACCCGATCCTGACCTGAGATCCGATATCAACTCTCGACACAGGACACGACTTTCAAATTGAAACATGATCCATTTCCCAACCTGAGACTCGCTTTTTGACTTTGGACTCAATTTTCATACTTGGACCCGACCCCTACATTCGTCTTGGGACCTAACCCTGACATCAACCCAAGACCCAACCTCCAAATAAATATCATATCCTAATTCTGACACTGAAACCTGACTTTGATGACTAATTCGGGACCAACTCAGACATCTAACTTGAGATCCAGCCTCGATCTAGTTACTTAGGCCTCAGTTGTTTTCATTAATATTAAGACATCTGAATATGAATACACGTCTAAATATTAAGATTTGCATTAAGAGTTAGGTGTCTAGATCTGAATACACATCTTAATATTAAGAAGTAGTCTCCAAATCTGAACACTGAATGATTATTGTTTGTTTTTAATATCTGAATGTGCATATGAAATCAAACATTATATTAATAAAATGTTATAAAAAATTCATTTCAACAAAAAAATACTTTTTGATTAAAAAATATCATAATCATCAAGCATAACATAAAAAAACCGCGAATAAAAAATATTTTATAGGCACAATATAATATCAAAAAGTTCAATAAGTATGATAGATACTAGTCGAAAAATAATAAATAAGGCATCACATTATCAGCGCCTAACATATATTTTGGCTAATTAGAAAAACTAAAGAATTCTTATCTTTTTTCCAATAACCTTAATCCAATTCTCTAACTTGTGAACCTCTAACGTCATTCATGCTTTTTTGTAGCAGACACTTTCACAAAATATACTAACACATGTACTGTATAATGACTCTTTCCATCCAAGTCCATCTAATTTTTCCATATATTCTCCAAATGTAGGTGCACTATTTTTTTAATCAATAACTCCAGAACAGTAATCATCTTCTCATCAATTTCCCATTCAGACGAAAAAGATTTTTTCTTCCCCAAAACTTTTTTTTCTAGCTGAAACTGAAGATTAGGAGGTACAATTATTAGGAGCTCCATTATTTTTGTCACCAAATAGTTCAACAACAATAACATATTAAAGAGTCTCAAAAAAAATTATTGGCCTAAGACAAAATTCTAATAAGAGACATCAAATATGTGTACATAGTTATAATTTTTAATTATGAATAGTATTTTTTCACTCAAAAACCTTGATGAACATCAATACACTAAAAATATTATTGCAACAAGTGTTCTTGACAAACATCAATACACCCTAAGAAAATTATTAATACAAAAAAAATACTTGTAAAGATTATGAAAACTTATGAGTTCAAAAGGAAAAAATTGATGTTTGATTGAGAAAAGAGAGGAAGAAAGTTTGTAGTTGAGAGAGAAAAAGTCATGCAAAGACCGAGAGAGGCGATACAGTATTATTTTATAACTTATTAAATAAGTCTGAATGGTGCTAAGACTCTCCTGCAGATCTGATCCGTTCAGACGTTTTCAGGTCCATTAAGAGGTTTTTTTAAAAAAGAAACAAATGGACTTAATAGGCTGAATCTGAATCATTCAGATTCAGACCTAAAAATCAAACGCACTTAATGGGATTAATCTGAATGATTAAGATTCAGACCCCCATTAAGTGCAAACAAATGAGGCCATACACTCGAATCGAGACCCAATACCTGAACTAGGACTTGACCCCAACACCCAACTTTGAAGCTGGGACCCGACCCTTACACCCAACTCCCAACTTAGTACCTGACTTCCAAATTGGGCTCCGACCCCAATTTTCGACCTAGGGCTCTGATACCAACTTTGTCTCAACCTCAATCTGTCGTGAGAGACACCCACACTAAATCCCTAGTGGGAGAACAAATTATTTACTAACACGCACATAGCTGAACAACTAAAAGTAACAGTTCTCAATCAATGAAAGTCAAGTTTTATAGCTAAAATCCATAATCGTAGAATAATTACAAAAATAACCCTAGAACGTGAAAGTCGTGTACCAAAAATATCTACTAGTCTAGAATATAGGGATGGAATCCCAAACAAACTAGGAGAGTCTAAATCCGAACGATGGACTATAGAAGCAAGACAAATCCATGGCAGCCCAGTGAAAGTAGCTCACCCATAGTTGAAGGTATTGCTTTTGATATACGGATGAAACAATAATGCATATGTAGTGTATACACTCTCTTAATCTGTCGGATAATCGGGATCTATGGACAACTCACAAGGTTCATATACTGCACAGACGTAGAACTCTAATCCATGTATAATAGTATGCATATAACTCAAATTCATATAAATGACGTGCAAGTGTACAACTCCGATACCAATTAATAATAATTAAGCGTACAATTTTGATCCTAAGAGTATATGTATATATGCCACGTAAAGAATATAATTTTTTCACATAAATACATATAATTTATAGGAATTTACAATCAACTAACTTCACCTTATCTTTTTAATTAACTCTTATTTTGTATGAATATCATATAAATTCAATACACAATATCATATACCAATTTCAAATAATAACAACCATAATGAGAATTCATTGATAAAAGTAAGGAAGTAAAATATCAACCTATTGAACAATATAAGTTACAATTAAATCAAATTTATCACAAATCATTTTCACATATCAAAAAGTCATCAAAAAAAAAATAGATATCCACTAGTCTACCTATAACATGATATTCATACTCACATAAATGTTCATCATCTCATTTATACAGGACCTTCATTACCCATAATTCCTTAGTTCAACAATTAAATAATTCTAACACTTTATAAGAGTGAAGAAAGTCACTATATGCCTTAATTAAATAGTAAAATGATGGGCTTATCCTTTCAAAATGCCTCCAAACGATCCCAATTTGGTGAAATATGTTATATACATAACCACATAAATTTATAGATACTCATATTCTATACTGCTAGTCTACGCCTATGGAGTCAACCCAAAGCCTCCAAGGTCAAACAATTTTTAAAAAATCACATGAGAAGCTTATACGCCAAAAATCCTCAAAGGCCGATGACTATTTGACCTCCAAATTGAAGAATATTCAATTCTACAATGTAGGACAACCCCACCCCCAAAATTTCCAAGAAATATAGGGATTTAATCACAAAATAAATGAGTAATTAGTGGAAAATTAAATCAAATACGAGGTAAGAATGTTATCCCAAGATTAGATCGAGCAAAAATCCCTTTGAAATCGCGTAAAATCAATATCTCAAACTCCAAACATCAATTTTTTAAAATTAGCTCATAATTGGGTAAATATATTTATTTAATACTAATCATTCACTCCAAAGAAGAAACTTCATCATATATGTGGGCTTACCGATGTAATGACCTTGAAGGTCATTTTTGGGAATTTTCTGTAACACCCTGAAAATTTCTATATAAGTTAAGATCCGGACTATACTTGAATTTCCGTATAAGGTCGTACCGAGTGATTCTTAATTGTTCTTAGATTCTTAGGTTAATTCATCAGTGTAGGAATGGATTTGGATATGAATTAAGGTCACTAGAACCCCCTACCACAAAGTTGAGTTGAAAGCTTCCATACCAATTAAGTTTTGATGTAAGATTCTACTTGGGTCAACTTCAAACGATCATATATCTTAGAATATAAAGAGCTATGTGGCTCATAACCTATCAAATTAAAGGTATTTGAATCTTCTTTCCAACGCCATAAATTTGCGTCAATCTGAGTTCCGAGTAGATAGATATAACCCTTTTAGTAACCTAATATAGTGCAGTGACGAATTAGCCGACAGAAAAATAGTAAAAGGGTCATTTTTGTCAATCAGATTTTCATCTCTTAATCCCTCATTCCCTTCTCTCTCAAATCCTAAGGCAAAATCCTAAGGAATAATCAAAGTAGACGACTTACATTCAAGATTCTTTCAATCTTTTTAAAGATTCTTCTTCAAGGTAAGTTCTTCTCCAATAATTTCATTCTTTCCAACTCAAATTCTTCCCTACAATTATGAATTACTGATGAAAATTATAATTCTTGTCCATAGAGATTTCAAGAAACTAATTCAAGAATTTCAAGGAAGATTTTCTTGATTGTTCTTCTTCAAGATTCTTTAAGAACCTTATTCTTTTAGATATGTAATGTTATCATAGCTTTGGACTAGTTCATCCTCACGCCCTACATCTACATTCAAATTAGTAAAATAGTAATCTAGGGTTCTATCCCTAGATTTGAGTATTCTTGATATGAGTTGATTTTGAATTCTTGAGTTCCAAATTTTTTTGAAATTATATTCCCAATTATTGAATTGTTATATGTTATGCATTAAGATTCTTGAGTTGATTCGTTCATGTCTATATTTTAGCATGAACCCTATGAATTGAGTATTCTTGAGAGCATTAGTATCGTTGAGTTCTATGTTATTGAGTTTTGAGTATTGACTTTTCTATATTTTTATTGATATCCTTGAGTTGATTCGTTTATGTCTATATTTCAACATGAACCCGATTTTGAGTTATAAATTTTGAGAATCTTTTAAAGCCAACATTTTTGTTTTAAACTAAGTTTTTGAGAAAGAAGAGAGAAGTTTGAGAAAGAGTTTTAACCAAGATTTGAGCAAGAGTATAAGGGAACTAAGTATTTCCCAAATGTTTCATTTTTACATGAAGAAAGAGAGTATATTTTGAGAAAAGTAAAAGATTTAATTGAGTACAGAGCAGTAACCTCTTTTAAGAGGATAGTTTGAACAATTATCTCAAACCAGAGAAAATAGTATGTTTTATACATTTGAGCATGAGTATATATATTATTGGGAGTAGTATTGAGCACCGATATGGGGATGAGTTCAGACAACTCAAAATCCTTGTAGACCATATCTTGGCAACATGGGTATAGGATCATACTTTTTAGATGAATCCTAATTGATTAATGGATCCACTTAGTTGAGGTTTCCTATAAACTGGCACGATATAGGACAGTTTTGACAGTGTGGGCAAAACCATGTATCATCGCATAACTCATAGTGATGTGTCATGCCCTGAGTCTACACCCCGGGAGTAACTGGCACTAAAGAACCATTGATGGTCCCCAAGCGAACCCTTGGTCTGGCTCAATACTCAGCAGAAGTCTTACTCAACAATAAATGAACTCAAAAGTATAGCTTTTACTCATGAGATCTCAATAATAATAACTTAACTCAATAGAGATCTGAAGTATATAAATAAACCTGAGCGTTTAACTCAGTCTTTAAAACATCACAAGGAAGATGGAAAAAAATGATTCCTCAAAATAGTACTATTTATGAAGCATCTATAATACTACGATGGAAGTCGGGACAAGACCCACGACATCCTAACAACCTAAAAATAAAAGTGGAATCCTCCGAAAGTAAGGAGGATCACGAAAGCTAACTCGAACTACAAGTGGTATTAACGAAGCGCCTTTTGATGACCCTGAACTCCTTTATCGGCATCATGAAACGATGCAGGTCAAAAGGCATCATTACATTGAATGCACGAGTATATAAGGGGAACACTGAACATAACATATAAGCTTGAACTTGGAAGGAATAAAACGTACTCACTTCATCTCAACTCAACTCAACCTCAACTTATGGATACTCAACTTAATACAATATAAAAGCAACAATAAAGATATGGTATAAAGAAAGCTTTTAAGAGAGTAAAAAACAACTTAATATATTTAAAAATACAATAATAACTCTTTACTCTTATTTGAGAGATTCTCTAACCAACAACCATCACTATGAGCTATGTGATGATACAACATCTCGCCCACGCTGCCAAAATTGTCTAATACCTTGCCGGAGTATAAGACATCCTCAACTAAGTGTATCCAAAAAGATATGCTTAAAATCAATAAGGAATAATCTAAAAAGTATGACCATTTACCCATGTTGGCATACATGGTTTATGAGGACTTTGAGTTGTCTGAACTAGTCCCCATATCGGTGCTCAATACTACTCCCAATAATATAACTCATGCTCATATGTTTAAAAACATTTCTTCATCCTCAACTTTGAGATTATTACTCAAAAGATTCTCTTAAAGAGATAATGCTCAAAAATTACTCATGAACTCATGTGGAAATCAAGGTTTCCCCTCTTTTTAAATGTAAAAGTATTTACTCTTGGTAATACATAGTTCCCTTATATTCATTTTGAAAAATGTAACTCAACTCTCCTAATTCTCATACTCAAGAACTGAAGTCTTAAAACAAGTTTTAAAAGTTTGCAAAAGACCTCTCAAAATGACTCAAAAGAACTCCCTCAAACTTTACTCTTAACTCTATTTGAAATGTGAATTTAAGAATTAAGATTTTGATATACAGGATTTCTCAATGATTAGATGTAGTTTGGATAGTTATAATTAGGAAGAGATCAAGTATATGTTTTAAAAAAAACTTAGATGGAACAAACAACGGAAAAGAAGCGGGAGCATGCGACCCTGGCACAGGGCGCAAGCCCCTAAACTTCAAAAGCTCTATTTTGGTGCACTGCATGCGTGGCGCGCCAACCCCCCTGGCGCATCGCACCACCCCTCCCCCTAGAATATTTTGATGCATTTTTCTTCTCAATTCTTGGTCCTAATTCAACTAGAATCAATTAATTTCTTCCAAACTCCCTAGATTCATTAAACCAGCACAAGTAAACACAAATCTACTCAACGTTCCTCAAGAACAACCTTCAAACACAAGACTCTCATCTCAAGAACTCAACAAAACTTCATATTCAAGAACGAAGCAATAAAACCTCAAAGAACTCAATCCAGAACTCAGTATACGCAATCTCATGGATGAAATTCGAAATTGGAAACTCATGATTGGCGTGTGGGTGAAAAAACCCAACACTATGGAAACTTACATACCTCAATAGGATCGAATTCTTGGCGAAAATCCTCAAAGCTCGCAAGAAATCTTGAACCCTTGAAGCTTTTCTCCCTTTTTCTCCTCTAGAACTTAGCCCTAGCCTTCCAAACATTCTTAGACTTTAGGTAAACTGACTTTAATCAGCTTTGACCCCTAAAAGATTAACAAAAATGAGCTAGGCTAGTGGCGGTAAATAAAAGACCAAAATACCCCTCCTTAAAACGGATGAATTGCCTTAACTGGACAGTCTATATTCAAACGGGCATATCTCCTTCATCCGAACTTGAAATTTTGCAAACTCGGTGGCGTTGGAAAGAGGACTCAAAGATCTTTCATTTGATACCTTATGGGTCATTTAACGCATCCTGTAGTGAAAGTCATGATCTTTCTCTACTTAAAAAAATGGTTTATCCTATTGCCAAAGTTTTTTACTATACATGAATCTCAACTGAGTTTGTTGAATTTTTAAAGGTGATGATGAACCAGTGAAGAAGAAGAGATAAGAAAAGATTAAGTTCCAGTTTCTTAATGAGTCAGTTATAGAGTGGAGGAGTAGTTCAGGAGTATCTAAGGTTCGTTTTATTTCATACCTTAAGGCTAGAAAGTTAGTCTTTAAGGGGTGCATCTATCACTTAGTCCGAGTTAATGACTCTAGTGTTGAGCCACCGCCTATTCAGTCAGTTCCAGTTGTGAGTGAGTTTCCAGAGATCTTTCCAGACTATCTTCTCAGAGTCCCTCCTGAGAAAGAAATTGACTTCGGTACATATATTCTTCCTGATACTCAACCTATTTCTATTCCGCCATATAGAATGGCTCCAACTGAGTCAAAAGAGTTAAAAGAGTAGTTGAAAGATCTTCTTGATAAGGGTTTTATTCGACCTAGTGTCTCACCTTGGGGCGCTCCAGTCTTATATGTGAGGAAGAAATATGGTTCTCTCAGAATGTGTTTTGATTACCGTTTGTTGAACAAGGTTATTATCAAGAATAAGTATCCACTTCCGAGAATTGATGATCTTTTTTATCAACTTCAGGGTGCCACTTGTTTCTCTAAGATAGACCTCAGATCTGGCTATCATCAGTTCATATTAAGGGAAAGTGACATCGTGAAGACAGCATTCAGGACCTGTTATGGTCATTATGAGTTTCTTGTTATGTCTTTTGGCTTGAATAATGCTCTTGCAATGTTCATGGATCTTATGAACAGAGTGTTTAAGCCTTATCTTGATATATTTTTTACCGTATTCATTGATGACATTCTAATTTATTTGAGAAATGAGGAAGATCGTGCTAGTCATCTTAGAGTCGTTCTCCAAACTCTAAAGGATAAGGAGTTGTATGCCAAATTTTCTAAGTGTGAGTTTTGGCTTGAGACCGTGGCATTCTTAGGCCACATTGTGTCTGGTGAAAGGATTCGAGTTGACACTCAAAAGATTGAAGTTGTGCAGAACTGGCCCAGACCCACATCTCCAACGGATATAAGGAGCTTTCTGGGATTGGCTAGTTATTATAGAAGGTTTGTCGAGGGGTTTCATCTATTTCGTCCCCATTGACCAAGTCAACTTAGAAAACAATTAATTTTCAATGGTCTGAAGCTTGTGAGAAAAGCTTTCAGGAATTGAAAACCTAGTTAACTACTATCTAGTGTTGACCCTACCGAAAGGTACCTAGGGCTTCTTTGTGTTTTGTGATACGTCCAGAATTGGACTTGGGTGTGTATTGATGCAGAATGTTAAGGTTATAACCTAAGCCTCCAGACAACTTATGGTTCACGACGAGAAGAATTACCCAACTCATGATCTAGAGTTGGCTGATGTTGTATTTGCATCTTATCATCATTGCTTTCATACTGAGTTGAGTTAAGTATTCCTGAGTTGGGTTGAGTATTTCTGAGTGAGTTGAGATGAGGTGAGTATGTATTCATTTCTATCAGTTCAAGCCTTATGTTATGTTGCAGAGTTCCCCTTACATGCTCGTACATTTAATGTACTAAAGTCATTTAGCCTGCATCATTTCATGATGCAAATACATGTATTCAGGATCATCATATTAGTATAATTACCGCCAAGAGTTGAAGAAACCGTCCAAGTTGCAATTCTTCTTATAATTCTGCCAAGTTTTACTCTCTACATCATTCCTTATATATATATACACACACATTGTTATTCAAGTAATTTAATTTCATTGTGGGGTTTCTCTACATAGGTTTTCTGTTTCTATTTTGATCTATAGTTTTTATCTATTTTCTGGTAAATATTTTTCTATTTTAGAATTTTATTTTCTTAATTTCGTCATCTTAAAAAAAATTGGGAAGGTTAACGTTGTATATTTCTCTAGCATCTATAATCCATAATACCAAATTTTACACTAAATAGTGCAACACCATTTTGGTGTAAACCAACTTCAATCCCCTCCACTAAGTAGACGTTTGGACATATAACATTTAAATTGTGATATGAAATCAACATTTAGACACGCTGATTTCATATCATGAGATGAAATCTCAAATTCTCCAAAAAGAATAATTTGAAACTTTTCACATATAAAAATTGACTCACAAATTGATGTTTTGTAAAAAAAAAAAAAAAAAAAAAAAAACATACATTTATATCTAATAACCATTTATTTCATATGTCAATAAAAGGTGTGATTTATATCATTACTTTTTAAACCATTTATATCTCATATAACAATTAATTTCATCAACGTAAAATTTATTATTAGATGACCAATTGAAAAACTAATTTTGTGTTGCAAAATAATAGTAATAAATAAAACTTAACATAAAGGTAAAAAACAGAAAGAAAATAAAAAAAAATGAACTTCCTACTCGAAAAAAACATGTATTGAAAGCGGGAGTAAGACAAGGGGATTGAAGACAGGTAGGAAGTGTTCTCAGTGCAAGTTATATATTTTTTCTGTTATTATTCTTCTTCTACACAATTTTCCAAACAAGCAACTTATAAATTGTTTGATCGCCAAAGCTTACATTGAAACTATAAATTATATTTGCAGGTTGCTTCACCACAAGAGAGAAACATGAGGAATTATTTCATTGTTTCTGCTAGTCGTGGAATGATGAAATTATTATTTTCCTTTAGTTACGTGTTTCAATTTCAATTTGGAATTTGTTGATTGAGAATTTATACGATATCAAAAAACAAAAATTTGTGAATATTTTTTGAAATCGCTTATATTTATTTGGTTGTGTTTGTGGCTTATAAGGTTTGCAATCTATCAATACTAAACTTATTTTGTAAACAACAGACATTATCTTTAAGAAAAAGAGAATTAATTATATTCAAAAAATGACATTTAAAATAGTTTCATGCCATTTTGTACGTGGTTAAATAAAAGTTGTCGATGATTTCCCCTTTATCATTTTAGGATACCTGTTAGACAAGAAAACGGATAAATTCGAGAAATATATATAACTACAAATCGTGTTTAAAAAGAATTGTTGACTTATTTTTTATTTTTGACATATTTGTTCTACAGATTTTGACTATTTTTAATTCCTTTAGTTACGTGTTTCAATTTTAATTTGGAATTATGTTGATTGAGAATTTATAGGATATAAAAGAGAGAAGGCCCAAAAAAGTCTCTCATCTTTGGATTAAGACTCAAAGTCATTCTTGAATTTTCACATGGAGCACTAATAGTCCCTCATGTTTGCAATATTGGTGCACTTTTGGTCCTTTCCTAAACTTTTGCCTATTTTTTAACATTAAATTGTGTTCATAATTTTATGTAAGGAATGTCCCGTCGTCTTTTTATATATTTAGTAGAAATAATAACTCTATGTGAGAGAAGGTGAGAAGAAGAACACCTTGTTCTGTTCAGTATAAATATTACTACAGCTAAACTAAGAACATTTTAACATATGACATTGCAAGAAAAGAAAAATTTGTACTATTGTACGTGAAATCGTCGTGATGAACCTCTTGATTTTACCTGCAATATGATTTCTACTAAACAAAATAAGGTGTTTTCTTTCTCACAATCTCTCACATGGAGTTATTATTTCTACTAATATATAAAATGATGATTAAACATTCCATACATAAATTATGAATAAAATCAATGTTAAAAAATAGGCAAATTTTTGGAGGACTAAAAGTGCACCAATATTGCAAACATGAGGGACTATTAATGCTCCATGTGAAAACTCAAGGATGACTTTAACTCTTAACCCAAAGATGAGGGACTATTTTGTCCTTTCTCGTTTGGGGCTTATAAGGTTTGCAATCTATCAATACGAAACTTATTTCGTAAACAGTGTTATCTTTAAGAAAAAGAGAATTAATTATAGGGTGAACTACATAAATCACATTAGTTTAGATCATAATTACTAAGATTCCCAATAGTTGCAAATATTATTTCATCTATCATATTGTGTGCTTAGGATACATGAGTCTGAATCCGCGAGATACATGTATCTGTCAAATTTTAAAATCGAGATACATATTTTATTTGTTTAAATTAATTAGTTGTAACTTATTTCCTTAATTAGAGGAGTAATTGAGATACAAGTATCTACCATATTATTTCGTGCTTAGGATACATGAGTCTGAATTCGTGAAATATAAGTATTTGCCGAATTTTAAAATCGAGATACATATTTTATTTGTTTAAATTAATTAGTTGCAATTAATTTCCTTTATTAGAAGAGTAATTGAGATACATGTATCATTACTCACGAGATACACATAATTATTGGTTTTAAAAGTCAAGATACGTCATTTATTACTTTGAATTAAAGGGGTGTAATTTATTTCCCTAATTAATTAAAGGATTAATTGATGAATAATTAACAACTCAAACGGATTTACAGAATCCTTGCATATCAACTCTCACAAGATTTCCTAAAATAACAAAATCATAAGCCATAGTAATTCTATAATTGTAAACTTCATCTTCTTCATCAATTCTTTCATTTGTATTTTAAAGTTTCAGCTTGAATGTTGGCAGATGAATACCCTGAAATGAAAAAAAACCCAATTTATAAAAGTTTATAAAATTAAACTTTACAGCAATATCAATTCTATCTCAAACACATGAACATGATATAAACCAAGATACATGAGAATAATGAAAAAAAGAGTAGAAATTTTGTTAAAGTTGAGGTATGTTATAGATGGTGTCGAGGTCCACTTTATTGCATTAAGGAATTAGTAGATTAGAGCTTACCTCTGCATTGTGATATTCAATGGAGAGAATATCTGCAATGCGGCACACCTTTTTTTATGGAACAAGAAGCTCACAAAACCATCTGATTTTACCATCCGAAGCGTTATGCCTCTGTCTAATTCGAAGTTAAATTTAATGAGAAAATAAGGAGTTTAAATTGTAATGAAAAAATAATTTGAATTTCTAATGTATCATTAATAAAGGAGTTTAAATTTTAAGATAATTATTCAATATCATATTTTAAAAAATTTGTGTATCTAAATTAAATCTTTGAAAATATATGATATAAATATTAAAAGTGGTATTATATGTAATTTTCTTAAACTAGAGATAAAGTAAGTATATATGATAGTGCAGTATGTAAATGACATTTAAAATAGTTTCATGCCACTTTGGATGTGGTTAAATAAAAGTTGCCAATAATTTCTCCTTTATCATTTTAGGATACCTGTTAGACATGAAAACGGATAAATTCGAGAAATATATATAACTACAAATCGTGAAAGAATTGTTGACTTATTTTTTGTTCTTTTTTTTTAATTGTTGACTTATTTATTCTACAGATTTTGACTATTTCTAATTCTTAATACAGTAAAAGTTTATTTTCTAAAAATTTTGGTAACTGATATATGCAACATCTTTTTTTCTCATAAATTTTGCCTCTCTTCTTAATGATGTTTTATTGCAATAAAAATTAATCGTTATAGCCTTATAGGATTATCTTTCTTATATATCCTTATCCTTTCAATGTGTTATTTGGAATTGATTTAAAAATAAATTTATAAAAATAACATTCAAGTGTAAGAATTATATAATACTATGATATGATATTTTACATATAATTGATATATGATATGATTTTTAGAATAATAGCATGCCAACAATTTGATATTCAAGTGATTAAAACTTCTTAGTTTTATGCTTAGCATTATCATAATCGTAGGATTTTTTTAGTTACATTATATTTTAATCTAACGATCAAATTTTATTATCTTCAATTATATGATAAAATGTGGATTTTGTGAGAGTACTTATGAATTATGATTTTGAATAATTTGAAGAAAAATAAATTAAATAATATTAAAAATTATTATTTCAAATCTATATGTATATATATAAATATATATCGGAAAAAGGACAAATATACCGTCGAACTATCGTAAATGGTATGCAGATACCCTCCGTCATACTTTAGGGACATTGGTGCCCCTTCCGTCCAAAAACTAGAGCATATATACCCTTTATACTAACAGACATACACGTGTCACAATCTTATCCATCGATCCGACATTTATTAAATATCGGATCGATGGATAAGATTGCGCCCCGTGTCCCTATTATTTTTTTAAAAAAAGTAGTAATCTTTATTTTGAGTAAATAAGAGAAACATAAGCTCCATATTTATTACGTAAGAAACATTTGTTAAACAAGGATGAAATATTTTGTTTTTAAAAAAACATATTAAAATTTTCAAGGGCATTTTGGTCTCCTTCTTGAGTTTTCCAGTCTCTATAGCATGAACAACAATCTTTTTGTCCCAAAGTACCCGGTGGAACACAATGTCACCAATTACAACACTTGTTACAAAATAATAAACAATTGTTCTTGTGAGACGTTGCTGAGCATCGTTTATCGCACGCATTTGAACATTGATTGGTAGGACGTAGCAAGTGGTTTCACCAACAGGAGGTTTTGCTAGAAGTGAAGCATAAAAATCTTGACTTGCTAGAGAAACTTCAATGAGACACAATGAGGAAACCAATAAGAGAAGGAAAAAAGCTTGAGAACTAATTTTTGAAACAGCCATTGTTGAAGACTTGAACTATATGGTGATTGGACTTGATTTTTTGACATGTCCCTATTTAGTCTTTCGTTAGAGTGAAGGACATATATGCTTTAGTTTTTTGACGACAGGGGCACCAATGTCCCAAAAGTATGACGGAGGGTATCTGCATATCATTTACAATAGTTCGGGGTATATTTTCCCTTTTTTCCCATATATATATATACATATATGTGAGGTGATAACGCCTACGTGTCAGCGCCACAAAAAAAAATATTTTTAAAATAATTAAAACTAATTACATTTAAAAATTAGTTTAACTTTATCATTTAAAATTAACATCTAATTAATTAGATATCCTCTAATAATACCCACGTTTGAAAGTTTCTTTTAAAATACACATTTAAATAATATTTAATATTTCAAGTTTATATCAGTTTTTTTCTTATTTGCATTTTAAAATAAATATTTTTTTGAAAAAAACAACATATAATCTATATATTTTATCTTTACTGATAAAAAAATTGATCTGATAATAAATAAATAAAAAATAAAATAATAATAATAATAATAAAAATGGAAAAGAGTCAAAATTGCCCTGGAACTATACGAAATAGATCACTTATACCCTTCGTTACATTTTAGGATCAAAAATGCCCCCGCCGTTATCTTAAGAGACCACATATACCCTCAAGAGTTAACACCCCAAAATTTTAGTGATGTGGCAAGCCACGTGGGACTAATCCCTCCACCTAAGCATTGCCAACTAGGATTCACTACAAAAGAACTAGACTTTTTGCGGCGACACAAGTCACCACAAAAGCCAAGAATATCGTCACTAAAAGTATTAATTGATTTTTAACATTAAATTCTAATTTTGTTTTTTTCTTCATTGTTTTTTAAAAATCACAAATGATATTGATCAAAGAGGAGTTTGAAGACACTATATGTTTTATTTTTATGTCATATGTAAATGCATAAAATGTACAATGATGCATTATGTAGTAGGAGATTTGAATAGAGAAGTAATTTTGATGATTTTCGTAATAATATTGGATATTTATAATATTGATAGTGCATTTTATTTATTTTATAAAATTAGGTTGCAACCGAAAATTAATTATCATATTTTTTTTGAAAAAATATGTTATACTAGGGAATGATTGTTGCAGCCTTAGTCGCCACTAAAAATCTCATAACCTTTAGTGGAAATATTTTGAGATTTCGTGGCGACCTTTATCGCCGCTAAAGATCTAGTTCTTTTGTAGTGAATCCAAGTTGGCAACGTTAGGTGAAGGGATTAGTCCCATGTGGCTTGCCACGTCACTAAAATTTAGATAGTTAACTCTTGAGGGTATTTGTGGTCTCTTGGGATAACGACTGGGTATTTTTTATTCCAAAATGTAATGGAGGGTATAAATTATCTATTTCACATAGTGGAGGGATATTTTGACCCTTTTCCGTAATAAAAAAATACATCCAACTAAATATGTTGTTTCAATCTTTATTTTAAAAAAAACGTAATTATTCAACTAAATAGGGAGTTTTAAAACTTCCCATTAGAAATAAAACTCAAATCAAATTTTAATTCCCACTTTTACGCAGCTAAAAATTAGGATTTGATTAATTACTACACAATTCATTTTGAATTTTAAATTTTAAGTAGCCCAATTAAATAAATAATTGTCGGATGTATTAGTTTCAAAATTTTAAAACTTTAACAAATTTTACAATTAATAAATAATTTTAAAATTAAAAAGAAAAAGAAAAAAAGTAAAGAGTACATTAGAGTTGCGGAACAAAATTCAAGTTGTCTGGAAGGAATATACTTCACGCTGCAGCGCCACCACAAAGTGTAACCTAGCACCACCAATTCCTGCCTTTTCTGGCGACCATGGCCGCCACGGCCAATGGCCAACCTTCCTTGGAGGTAGGGCTACCCCCGCCTGTCAACTTTAATACAACCTAAAGCTCAGAGCAAACCTATACCTTTGAAAACTATTTCATATCTCCATGGAGAACCACAAGTGATTTGGGATCAAGAAGAAGTGAAACAGATGATCATCAATGAGAATTTGGAATATTTTGTGATTGGGAAATTTTCCTATGGATAGCCTGCAATTCAAGATTTACGTAAGTTGATCCCCAAACAATGTGAGTTGAAAGGAGAGTGTAACATTGGTCTATTGAGCAATAAACATGTATTGATTAGGGCCACGCTACTGGAAGACTACGTACATTTGCTATCTAAACTGGCTTTTTACATCACGCAACGGAACGGGTCGTTCCCAATGCGAACATTGAAGTGGGATCCAATGTTCAATCTTGAGAAATAAACGTCCACAACAATAGCATGAATTTCCTTTTCGTCTCTTCCCCCAATTTTTTTTGGAAAGGAAGTTGTCTTCTCCTTAGCGGCGGCTGTGGGCAAGCCATTACAGGTGGATATGGCTACCAAGAATCAGACGAGACCAAGTTAAGCAAGGGTGAAGGTAGAGATAGATCTGTTAAGAGAGTTTCCAAAGCGCATTAAAATTGGGATGCGAAGGAGTGATGAAGTCATGGAAAA
Organism: Solanum acaule; assembly: GCA_036250505.1. Classification (NCBI taxonomy): domain Eukaryota; kingdom Viridiplantae; phylum Streptophyta; class Magnoliopsida; order Solanales; family Solanaceae; genus Solanum; species Solanum acaule. The sequence continues at coordinate 37,113 of JAJOOR010012825.1, forward strand.
ATGGATTCGCATAAATTATGATTATGTTCCAAAATACTGTAAAACATGTATGATACAAGGTCATAATGAGCAGGAATGCTACGTGGAACATCCGGAATTATATCTAACGAAGGAGAAGGTTGATCAAGACATGGGGAAGCAATCTTACAATACACAGCCAGGAGAGGATGAAAAGAATGAAGAAAACAGGAAAGTGAATCAAGAGGAAAGGGGAAATCAACAAAGGGACAGAAATTCTGAAAAATACCTTGAGCAAAGAAACATAAAAGCTAGAGGGGGAAAAAGAAGACAACCTGAAAAAGTATGGACCAAGGTTGGACAAATCACTGGAAACAAATTTGCAGCACTGAACAAAGAAAATGTTGAGCAGGAGAACTGTCAAATCAACAAAAGCACCAAAGGGAATGAAAAATGTGTAGATGAAGTACAACGCACAACCCTTGGGGGTACAATTGAGTCCAGTTATGGACAGCGAAAGCAATCCTACAACACCAACTGATACAGTTCGTAACTCCATGAAGGAAAAGGGGTTATCACGATCTCAGAGGATATCCAGAGTGTTCCAAAAGGGATTTTTTCCATGATGAGGCGAGATAGCAATAGTAACAAGACAAAGGAAGACCATTATTCCAAGAATGATGACAATGGAGTAAATAATGACATGCAGAGGAGTGATAATTCAGTTGAAGGGATAATTACAGAATGTACACCTAGAAATCTAGTGAATGCAATGGATACATTAAAGTAGAATGGGACAGGAATTAACAATGAAGAAAACATGTGCATAGAGGAAATAGGGTTAATGATAAAGAAGGGGCCTGATTTAGTAGAAGAAGCTGAGGATGAGCTTCAATTTAGAAAGGAGACCGAGGAGGAAGATGACATGGAATACAACATTCAACAAATTAGTAAGGTAGGAGATTTATCTCCAAGGCATACTAACAGTTTAAAGAATGGGGCAAAGAAGGGTCGACCAATTATCCCATTACAAGTGAAAACAAGGAGTAATAGAGATAAGTCGTTCAATAGTGATCAATGATTGAAAAAGTATTATTTTGGAACATTAGATCCGTTAATACTCAGAAATCTTTCGAGAGGCTAATAGATCTAAATAGAAGACATCACTATTCATTCATAGCTCTTATGGAGCCTTTTCAAGATCCAATGGAGATAGATCACTACAAAAGAAAGTTGGGCTTCAGTCATGCGGCTGTAAATATGTCAGGAAAGATTTGGGTTTTCGGATAGAAGAGTGGATATGAAGTATATCATTAGACTCGATTCAGCAGATAACTATGAAGTTTAGCACACACAATAAAAGTTTTCTTATTTCAACAGTGTATGCTAGATGTATATGCTGGACAGACTTGAATTATAGGAAGAATTGGAGAAGGTGGTATTGTCCCATGGATTATAGGGGGTGATTTCAATGTAATTTTAAATGAGGAGGAAAGTTAGGAGGATTAAGCTTCACTAAAAAATGAAGCTATGGATTTCGCACTCTTCATCAACAATTGTGGATTATTAGAAATAAAGTTTGTGGGAAGCAAATATACGTGGTGGAATGGTCGAATAGAAGAAGATAGCATTTTTAAAAGGCTGGACAGGGTATTAGTGAATCAGGTCTTCATGGATTATTCCATCATCTGATTAGACAGGGTTCCGATCATGCACGGTTACACATGTGTTGTAGTTCTGACGCAGAACCAGTAATAAAGCCGTTTAGATTCCTAAACTTTTGGATGAAGCACCATCAATTTAAGGAAATTGTTTCATAGAATTGGAATGTAGATTTTGTTGGCAGCCCCTTTGCGATCTTTCAGGTAAAGCTTAAAAAAGTTAAAAAGGCCCTAACAATTTGGAGCAAGGAGATATTTGGTAATATTTTTCACCAAATTACTACAATAGAATATGTTATACAGGTAAATGAGACTCGAAATCCAACCCTCCAAAAGAAATAGGGCTGAACTGCACAAACTGGAAGCTGAACTGAAAAAATACCTTAGATTTGAGGAAGAATTTTGGAAGCAAAAAGCTTGAATGAAATGGTTCTCAGAAGGTGACATGAACACAATTTTTTTTCATTCATATGTTAAGGGTAGAAGGAAAAAACTACATATATCTACAATTGAAATTGATCAAGGGGTCACAATTCAATCGAATGAGCAGATAGGGGAGGAAGCGGTGAAGGTGACCCTGGAGAGGGATTTTACAATGTTAGAGAATATTCAGAAGAGTATCACTGAAGCAGAGAATAGAGAGATGGAAAAGTTGCCAGAGTCTAAAGAAGTTAAAAGTGTGGTTTTTGAGCTAAGTGGTAGTAGTGCGTGTGGTTCGAATGGCTTCTCGGGATTGTCCTTTCAATGTTGTTGGGATATAATAGGAGAAGACATTACATCGCTTGTGAGAGCATTTTTTTGTGGGCATGAACTACCCAAATATGTCACTCACACAAACTTGGTGTTGATCCCAAAGAAGGAGGTGGTTAAGAGATTCTCAGATTTACGTCCGATCAGCCTAAGCTCTTTCACCAATAAAATAATCTCCAGATTGATACATGAAAGACTGACTTCAGTTTTGCCAAAAATCATTTCTAATACACAATCAGGGTTTGTAAAAGGGAGAAGTATCACTGAAAATGTATTATTGGCCCAGGAGATAATTAGAGATATAAATTTGAGGAATAAACACATTAATGTGGTAGTAAAGCTAGACATGGCTAAGGCATATGATAGAGTGTCATGAATATTCTTAACCAAAGTCCTAAGGAAATTTGGTTTCTCTGAAGTTATTATTGATATGATATGGAGACTAGTTTCAAACAACTGGTATTCGGTTCTCATGGATTTTCCCACTCTACCAGGGGTTTAAAACAAGGAGATCCTTTATCCCCAACATTGTTTATTATTGCGGCATATGTCTTATCTAGAACACTTAACATGCTACATGATGATGCAGAATTCAAAGGTTTTGGTTTGCCAAAGTGGAGTCCTAGAATTAATCACTTATCCTATGCGAATGACACAATTCTCTTCTGTTCAGGAGACAGAAAGTCAATAATTAAGATGATGACGGTGCTAAGGGACTATGAGAATACCTCAGGGTAGATGATCAATAAATCAAAGAGTTTTTTCTACCTCCATGATAAAACTCCTTTGATAGTGGCAATTAGAATAAGAAGACTAACTGGGATCAGGCAGGGGAACTTTCCATTCGTATATCTGGGTTGTCCAGTATACCACAGAAGAAATAATTCTTCTTATTTTGAAGAATTAGTTAGGAAAATTGCTAGGAGAATCCTGACATGGCATAACAGGTTGATGTAAACACTGCTATGTTTGCTAAGCTGTGGTGGAATTTTCGAGTCTGGACAAACTCGGTATGGGGTGAATACATGTGGAGCAAATATTGTAAGAAAATGCATCCTGTAATTGCTCAAAACACAGGGGCATCACATGTTTGGAGGAAAATGCTTTCTGCTAGAAATGAGATTGAACATGATATATGGTGGCAAGTTAAGGCTGGAAATTCAAGTTTATGGTTCAATAATTGGACTAGACAAGGGGCACTATATTTCACAGAAGATGAGCCTGTTAGAGATGAAGATTTGGAGGAGAAGGATTTTATTATAAATGGTGAATGGGATACACATAAATTACGAACCTATATTGGTGAGGAGATGGTCACGTATATCATACAGAGCATTAAGCCTTCCTCAAATGTAGAATGTATTGATAACGCCTTTGGCTTGGACACAAGCAAGGACAGTTCACAGTGGGTTCCACCTTCAATATTTTAAGGAGGAAATGGTATGGGTGAAAGACGTCTGGATAAAGGGTCTTTCTTTTAAAATTGCCTTTTTTCATTGGAGAGTTTGGAGGAGAAGAATAGCCACGGATGACAACCTTAAGAGGATGAGGCTGCCGGTGGTTTCCAAATGTTACTGCTGTGAGAAAGGGGAAATGGAGAGCATGACTCATTTATTTCTAACGGCTCCCACAGCCCAAAAGCTATGGAAGCAGTTTGCTTCTTGTGCAGGGATAAACATAGAGGGATTACACCTTCAACAACTCATAATAAAGTGGTGGGAACACAAGGCATCCAACAAATTAGAACAAGTGTTAAAGGCTGTCCCAACTATCATAATGTGGGAATTATGGAAGTGGAGAAATGCAATAAGACATGGAAAGGGATACACTTTCAACAGGATGAGCTACCGATGTCACCTGACTATATTTCAGTTGATAAGAGTTAAGTTCCCATGGATTAAGGCAGTCCCACATCAGTGGAGGGACATGGTGGAGATGTTACAAATTTACAAACCTACTCTATATTTTCATATAGTGAGCTGGAAGTTACCGGATGAGGGATGGGTAAAGTGTAATACTGATGGAGCAAGCAGAGGAAACCCAAGACTGAGCACTTATGGATTATGTATTAGAAATAGTGACGGAGACCTGATTTATGCAGAATCACAGAACATAGGATTGGCTACGAATATGGAAGTAGAGGCTATGACTATATGGAAGGCATTACAGTTTTGCCTAAGTCAAGGATACCAACAGGTGAACCTGGAAACAAATTCCCTTTCTTTGAGAAATATGTTAAAATCTAATTGGAAAATTCCATGGGATTTGGTAGAAATTCTAGAAAACATTCAGGAGAGTATTTCACAAATGAATGTTCCAATCAAGCATATTTTTAGGGAAGCTAATCAATTAGCAGACTACATTGCGGGTTTAGCTATGGATAAGGAGGAAAAACAACAATTTCAACAATACAATCATATTCCAAGCATGGGAAGGAGAATTCTTAATATTGACAAACTCCAGATTCCTTCGATCAGAGTTAAAACAAGGAAAATAAACATCAACTATGACTAACAAGCTTAGTTACAGATTTGAACTCACAGAGTTCCACATTTGTAGCCGGAGGGAGTCCAAAAGGATGAAGCGCGAGAGCTCTAGGTTCACTCTTGTTCGTCTCTCTTAAGAGAGCTCGCAGAAATCATATTTCAGAATCGTGGAACACACCTTCAGGTAAAGGTAGGAAATCAGCTCAGAAATGATATAAGGAGTAGAAAGATAAAAGGACATATACATACCTTGAAAGCTGGTCTTGATATCAATGGAGAGATCCACACATGGAGGATATTAATCACCCAAATTGGAGGGTGGAGAAGACTGCGGTTCGGGGTCACCACGATGAACATCTTCAAAGAGGCGGAATGGTCAAGACAAGGAGGGGGTCGAAGATTCAGAATATGAAACCTTATTTTTAGGGGATTTGTTTTAATACCTGAGCTGGTCACTTTTGGACCGATCAGGGCTGTTTTTGTTTTTTTAGTGGGCCTTTTGGTCCACCTGATTTTTCTCAATAAAGGACCTTGAGTCCAAAATTGATTCAAAAAAATAATTTTAAAATATTTAGTTTTAAAAATGTATATCTCTACAAAAATCTATAAAGAGACAAAATAAAAATAAGAAAAATATAAAACAGTACTTACACTTCCCTTTAACCCCTATCCTAGAATCAGGGATGCATAATTTAAATTTTTTAAAATTTCAATAACCTATAACTTTGGCCTCTTTTTGTTTTTTCAGAAAATTATATTTTGTCAAGAAAAAGAAAACAGTTACAAACGTTTTAGATAAAAAAAATCTCTGATTACAAATTGTTATCTCAATTTTCTTTTGTACTTCTCCTTTTTATATTATTTTATCTGTAATTGTTGTGTTTAATTTATTTTTTCAAAATTCTTGAATTTAAGTGCTAATTTCTATATTCTTTTTCATGTTTATGTTGTCGAATTTTAAAGGTGAAATTTTAACATTTGAAAGATCCTTGAAGTAGAAAAGCAACAACAAATTTACTTCAAAGTAATTGTCAGAGATTTGTTTTTACAGTATTTTTTTTAGAATTTAACAATTTTATTCACTATATTAATTCATATCTCTTATTAGTATTATTTTTGCATATTTTCAACCTTAGTAGAAGATAAATGAGAAATTGTCATAACAAAAATTATAAAATGAGAAATTATATATGTGCTCATTTAAGAGTTTAATACTTCTCATAGCAAAAATTATATTACTCCACATTCAGTTTTTTTAGTAATGATCACAAATTTAATCTAAAATTTAGCAAGTATAATTTTATTTGACAATGTTTTTGATATTTTGTTGAAGTTATCTAAGATTTTATGTTATCTTAGTAGAGGTTAAAAAGATAAACTTGGAGATATAACAAAATTAATATAATGCATATTTTGAGTAGAAATAGAATAGATATAAACTCTATTTTTATTTAAATATGAATTAATTACTATATGTACATTATAAAATCATTAAATGCTACAATTTCTCTTTATTACATGTAGATTTTCAATGCTCATACCGACAAAAGGTTTTAGATATCAATCCTCCAAGAAAGATTTTGGTGTGATTATATTGCAATTATAAGACTTTTATATCCAATTAAAGGTTCACTTGCTTCTTCTTTTTTCGTGTATTCTAAAAAAAACATTTACAAAAATAATTCAAATTGTATTATTATGTTAATTATTTACAGTTTCTTATAGTTATTTCAATTGTTTACAATTTGTTTCTGAAATTTAAATTCCGACAAATTTTAAATCGTATTAATATTTATCTTTAATATATTTTTGAATACATTTCAAATCGGTAAAAAAAAGCTTTTACAAAAAGTGATATTCCAAGGCAAAAGCAGCAAAATATTAAAAAATATTTATTAATAAAACAAAATATTATTAAATATTTATTATTTCTTATTCTTATACTAGAAGTACATTCCATTTAAATTAAGACATAAGTTGCAACAATTTAAGTAATGAACAATTTAAATAATATATATTAGTGCTACAATAGAGCTTTTGTTGTATGTTCTTGTTACATTACTCTCAAACACAACTACTCTTACATTGATTTTGAAAATAAATAAACTACATCCAATTCACATTATACACATATTAATATCTAATCAAATATATGAAAATTTCAATCCAAATCCTTGAAACTTTTGTTCAATGATATGATTGAGTTTATCATTCATCTCGGCAGTAAAATAATTCTTCCAATCTCCAACTTCCCCTCGACGAAAGAAATTTTTATTTGCCACTCCAGCCGACAATTTCCCATTTGTATTCACCTCCAAATTCCTCAAATTTCCAAAGCTACACATTCTTAATATTTCATCCACAACTCCATAATTTTCTTCCTCTATGGAAAATGGACATTCCAAGAATTCAGCCAAGCGTTTAAGCTGAATTTTAGGTTGCTTTTTAATTTCTTCATACATCAAGAAAAGTACTTTATTAGGATTTTCTATACTTTCTTTCCAATAATCCAACACATGATTCCAAAATGGTCCATAAAGACTCACGCCCTTACAAAAATGATCAAACATTTCTTCAATGGAATTGGTATCTTTGTGATTGTCAAGTCTTAAATTATTTGCAAATTGCCACATAGAAATAAAAGTGTCCCTTGAATTCCTACATAAGTAAACAAGTTTGGTTCTTGAGTTCTGGACTGATTTTGGTAATGAAGCGAAGGGCACATGAGTTGCCATGAGTCTAGGTGAAGTGAACAAGGAAAAATCAGGAACTTGACCATCAACATATAGATCAAGTTCCAAGAACAAAACGAGATCATGAGGGTTCTTGACAAGTAAAGGTTGATCTAGTTCAAAAATAGGATTGCTCTTTCGATTCACTAATGCAAATAAAAGTGATTTTAACCAAACAATTCCTGATTTTGGAGTTGTAATGAGAATGATATCACTATCTTGAGCTTGAAATTGTTGTTGGCATGTCATCACACCTTGAATTGCTCTTGATGATGACCAAAAACCTTGATAATTGTAGATAGTTGATTCCATCCATCCTTTTTCTTTAGGTAGGGTAGAGAGAAA